>MCJB01042027.1:242175-263097 GCA_002018475.1 Nicotiana obtusifolia
GATTCCTGCATTAAAAACGAGTTAAACAACTTGGAGAAAAAATATTAGGGGTAGGGGGGGTCGGCTAGACGGGTGAGGGAGAGGGAGAGTCAGAGAGAGGGAAATCGTGTCAAGGTACCTTATATGGTTAGATTAGAAAAGAAAATCAAGAAATAGAGCGGGTGGGGACAGAAAAGGAGAGGGGAGGAGAGGAAAAAAAATTAGAGAAGAAAGAAGAAAGAAGAAAAACGGGTGGGGGCTGTTTTAAAAATAGATTTGCGACCGAATTGGTCGCAATTTAAAATTTGAAATTTTTAAATAGCGACTGATTCGGTTGCAAATCTGTTAACCAGTCAGACCTCATTTTTATTGTAAATTCCAACCAAATATGTCGAAACATTTATATTTTTATTTTATTTTCTGCGACTGATTCAGTCGGAAAACCTAAAAAATATTTTTATGATATTTTCCGCATAATTAAGCGACTGAAAGAATCGCAATTTGGAGCCAAAAATTAAAAAAAAAATAGCATGTATTTTTAATAAAGTGTCCGACCGAATCAATCGAAAATTGCAACTGCATTTAATTGGTTGGAATTATTCAGTCGTATATTTGTTGTTTTTTAATAGTGCCACGCCTTCAAATTTGACATGTTCTCAGTTGACCTGTTTTAAGGGGTCGCTTTTTTCTTCAACAAATACAAAGTCGAAAATTTTTCAATGTTCTTTGATGGCTTCTACACATCAAATGGTAGAAGTTTTAAGGGATAATACATAATTATCCCATTAGGATTGTCTTACTTTTTCAAATGCACTCTTATACTTTGCGGGGGTCCTGTGACCTCTTCTGACTTGTTTGAACTGTAATAAATATCACCTTTTTGGGACATATGATCTAAAGAGTGAATACACTCTCTTGAAGAAGAGTGAGAAGCAGGAAAAATAGTAAAACTTTAATTTTGCAATATTTTTCTTTCTGCTTCCTTCTTCTTCATTTTCACCTTGTTCTTCTAAAATTTAAACTGATAAATTTTTTGTTATTTCTAAGTTCTCTGAATGTCTCAACCAGTAGCTATACACATTCTCTTTGACGGCTTTAATGGTGAACAAAACGTGGGTGATTTCTCCGGCAATAGAATTGACACGGTTGATCTATCAATGTTCCATTCACAATTCCACCTGGAAAGAAGAATAAAAGCATGGAGGAGTACTAATTGGAATGCCACAGTCCACATCTTCCTTGTCCGAACACCATTTAAGCCTTTAAAATCCATTCATCCCTTGGTGATTGATATCTCATGTATGATTTTTCCAAAATTTGGTGGTTATCCATTTAAAACATATGTCTAAATTTGGTTGGTGTGTGTCATCCACTGATTTCCTTGAAACTGGTGATTATCTCAAAAGGTGGTATTTATTACAGTTTAAACAAAGTTAGAGAAGTCATAAGAACCCGTAAAGTATAAGGGTGCGTCTAGAAAAGTGAGACAATCCCAGTGAAACAATTATGTATTATCTCAAGTTTAAAAATGCAACGTTTGGGCCATTGTAAATCCAAAATTTTACTTTGCTTTCAATGCGTGCATGTGAGTTATGAGACAGTAGTGACGCCCCCGTCTCTATCTTAGCATGTTTTGGACGGACCTAAGCATTCAACTTTACCTGGCTCACTGTCTAATAGTATTTGTTTTGTAAGTTACAAATTTTCCATAAGTAGTAATGTTTTGAAATTATTGAAAAATCAAACTAAAACAATTGTCCGCCTTTATAAATGTCGATCGAGATAGGGTAGGATGTAGATTCAATACTAGTAATAGCGATTGCGATGACTGAGAGTTGGTCAGGCGACCAATATTGCTCAAGGTCAATATCCCCGCCTTGGTTATGTAATATCTCATATTTAGGGTGTGTTTAGAAACTATTTTGTTAGAAAATAAGTGATTGTTTAATTTATTTTTTGGTGTTTGGTTGAATAACAAAATTATTTTAAAAAATATATAATCTAAACAAACACTATATAAGAGACAAAATGGGTGAAGGCGGGGAAAGTGATAAGTAGGAGTCTAAAAGCCGGTATTAAGGGTAGGAGAGGTAGGGTGGGGAGGGGAGTAGGGTGTGACTGGTGGTTGGGGGTGAGGGTGGGGTGGGAGAATAGGTTGAGGGTGAGGGGAGCACTCAACCCCATATTCGAGTATATTTGACTTGAAGCCATCGTACTTTTTTTAGCCAACCTTGTGCAGTGCCTAATCTCTATCTTTGCTGATATAGGATTCATCTGAACCTCTACTAGCGCTTCACATGATAAGAAAACCACCAACCGTTTCCCCATCAAAATACTGAAACGACAAACACTGTAAAAGAATTTTGGACTTCAAATAAAATGGATAGCCCGTACTATCAAATGGGACTTTATTCATATCCGTAGTTACTGTTTGCTTCAAACTAATAAATGTAAAATATTTCATATAAATATTGATAAAAATATCAAGCGTGAATAAATATTCTTTGTACATCAACTTTTTTTTGTACAATTATTTAATATTTATAATTAACTGACCCGACTAATACAAAATCATATCGTGCATAATCCATTCAAGAGGGATACGCTTCCCACAAGAAATATCACCTACTCGAATCTAAGATGTGTGAGTGAATTGCATCCATCCATCACACGTGTACATCAAGTCCACTTGCATTAATAATTTATACGTAGCAAGGAGTATGCACGTAGCTTTTTCCAAACCTTTCTTATTGTACTTATATACACATATAGAAATAATTAAAACCTTCCCCACTTCCATATATATGACTATTTTCGACAAGACCTCAAAGACTCACTAGTTCGTAAGCCAATAAATTATAGTAAGAAAGAAAAATGGACTATGTATCCATTTTGCTTGGACTGTCATTCGCCTGGATTTTGGTGCGTGAACTCATGTCACTTAGAAGAGCCAAAATCTCTAAAAGACTTGCACCAGGTCCATTATTTCCTTTGCCTGTTATCGGAAACCTTCGTTTGCTTGGTGACCAACCTCACAAATCACTAGCTCAACTCGCAAAAGCTCATGGTCCAATTATGAATCTCAAATTTGGCCAAATAAACACAGTGGTCATTTCCTCATCAGTCTTGGCTAGAAAGTCATGCAAAAACAAGATTTGACCTTTTCCAATAGGTGTATTCCTGACGCTCTCCGTGCCTGCAATCACTATGATTTTTCTGTTATTTGGTTACCAGTCAATCATGACTCTCGCTGGAGAACTCTTCGCAAGATTATGAACTCTAACATCTTCTCAGGTAATGGTTGAAACAGAGATAGATCCAGGATTTAAATCTTATGGGCTCAACTTTCAAGGTTTCTAGTATTGAACCCTTTATATTTTCAAAGTTATGGGTTCATATTTACTATTTTTGTAATTTTAATAATTTTTTACATATAAATTTTTATTCTGCGTCGAGAGTTCTGAGTTCAGTTGAACCCATCGGTTCAACACTATATTCGCCTCTGATTGCAAAACGGACGGGTTGAGTCAAACTTGGGCGGATCAACATGATAAAAGAGCCACGTCCGTAGAAATGACACCAGATAACCATTTTAAAGGGTTGCTATTTAGGAATTAACCAGCGTATCCTGAACTTTAGTTTTTCAGTTTAATTTTTCAGGACAAAAATGTCCTGAATTGTCCTGAAGTTAAGATTTTTAATTTAAAATTTCATGATAAAATAAGTACTAGCTAATCTCTAAATAGCATCCCTGAAAATGGTTATCCGTGCACTTGCCTCGTCATGTCCCGGCTCGCTCAAAGTTAGTTTGTGTCAAACAAGTTGGGCCAAGATGAATAAATAAGGGATCTTTATACAAATAGACAGTCAAATGTACTATTTATTTTTCTAGCCAATAGATTATACATTATTATTTATGATTACACATATTATACATGGATCACACACACACACACACACACATATATATATATATATATATCCACCGGCTAATTTAACTTAACATATCGTAACCTAACCCGTTCAACATGATCCAACCTCCTCTTTCTTTAATTTGATTTTTGTTAAAAAAAAAATTAAAAATTGATCTAAATGTTCTTGAATTATTAGTTTAAATTCTTTCAAATTTACATAAATTTCATTCCAAAGTGATTTTTGTGCATTTGGGGTTGCATTTTGATCCTTCGGGCAATACATCTTTTAACACGTTTTGTAGTTTTATCAACAAACATGTCATAACCCATCCAACCCCTACTATTTCGCAGGGTGTAAAAACCGAATAGGAAAACCGTATCAAATCAAAAAATCAAATCAAACTGACTAAAAAAAATCGATTAGGTTTGGTTTGATATTGAGTAAAAAAATCCGAACCAAACCGACATATAAATATATAATATTTATATATACTTTTAAGATTTTATATGAAATTTTAAAAAAAAAATATCTAGAAATATTTGGGATTCTCTTATGGGATATAATATTTAATAGAATATGAAGCGCTCCATATTTATTAACCTTAAAAAATGAGTTGTATGATCACTTTCTTATCAAGTGTTACTGAAATGCGTCAATCTCTTTGTTCTTCTATATTCATATGTCAAGATCTATTAAATTCTTATATCTTTTGCGAATTTGAAGTGGTTATTATTATTTAGGTATTATATTGGTTTTTATGTTTAATTACTAAATTCGGTTAACCTAGAAAGCGTACATTAACGAAAAATTATTGTGAAATTACTAAAAAATAACTATCATGTGTTACTAAGAAAATTCTTTCACAAAAATATGTTAACAGATAATATGTTTGTAATTTTTTTAATTTTTACTAAATATGTATTTACTTATAAAACATTTAACAAAGTAAGATTGAAATAATATTTAAGTAACAAAAAACCTGAAAAACCTGACAAAATCGAACCAGTCCAAATTGATATAGTTGGAAAAACCGAATCAACCCGGTCCATGTATACCCCTACTATTTCGAGTTGGTTGAATGGTTTACTAAAAGTTGATTGATTTTATCACATGAATTCTCAGGTAACAAGCTTGATGTTAGTGAGCATCTCAGAACTAAAAAGATCCAGGAGCTAATTGATTTTTGTCGCAAGAGTGCCAATAATGGTGAAGCAGTGGATATTGGCAGAGCAGCTTTTAGAACTTCCCTGAATTTGCTGTCAAACACCATTTTCTCTAAAGATTTGAGTGACCCATTTTCTGATTCCGCTAAGGAATTTAAGGACTTGGTGTGGAACATTATGGTCGAGGCTGGTAAACCAAATTAGGTGGACTATTTCCCTTTTCTTGAGAAAATTGATCCACAAGGTATAAGGCAACGCATGACCGATCATCTTACTAAGGTTCTTGACCTTATAAGTGGTTTGATTGATGAGCGGCTAAAGGAAAGGAAATTGAGAAACTATACAAATTTTGATGTTTTAGATGCCCTTCTCAACATTAGCCCAGAAGAGCTTGACAGGAATCACATCGAGCATATGTGTCTGGTTTGTGTCCTGCTCCTTCTATTATTTGTGAGGTTGCGATAGATGGAAGATTAGCACATCTAAAATTCAGTTGCTTAGAGAGAGTATACTTTTTGAATATTTAGTTCTATTATGTCTCAACATCTCCTCCCGTGTGAACCTTTTTTTTTCACAGCCCAACATGTGAAAATATGTTTTCTTTTTTTGTTCTTTTGCTAGTAGTTCTCAGAACATGTTGTCTCCTATTGCATGATGCGATGTAGACTTGTGTGACCACCTCATTTAAAAGTTTAAACTATAGATAAAGCACACTTTTAATTTATTAAATTTTATTATGTCTCGGCAAGTTTTATGTTGGTTAGATTGGTTAAACGCTTGTGGCAACAACGCCCCGCCTTATCAACAGTATTTGGTCCCCTTTTTTTCCGTGACCACATTTCAGTTTGACCAATTGAAAGCAACATATGCTATGTAACCTTTTACTAGATTATATATGGCACTACATCATAGGATCTTATAGTAGTAAGTTTTACAGGACTTGTTTGCAGCAGGGACTGATACAACATCAAATACATTGGAGTGGGCAATGGCAGAACTACTCCAGAATCTACATATTTTGGAGAAAGCCCAAGAAGAACATGCACAAGTGATTGGCAGAGGTAAACTAGTAGATGAAGCTGATATTGCACAGCTTCCTTACTTGCGATGCATCGTGAAAGAAACCTTACGAATACACCCTCCGGCTCCTTTCTTAATTCCGCGCAAAGTGGAGAATGATGTTGAGCTTTGTGGTTATATTGTTCCGAAAGACTCACAAGTTCTAGTGAATGTGTGGGCAATTGGGCGCGACTCTGGCCTATGGGAAAACCCTTTGGTCTTTAAGCCAGAGAGGTTCTGGGAGTCAGAAATAGATGTTCGAGGTCGGGATTTTGAGCTCATACCATTTGGTGCTGGTCGGAGAATTTGTCCTGGATTGCCTTTGGCTATCAGGATGATTCCAGTAGCACTAGGTTCATTACTAAATACGTTAAACTGGAAGCTACAAGGTGGAATTGCACCTAAAGATTTGGACATGGAGGAAAAATTTGGTATTACCTTGGCAAAAGCTCAACCTCTGCTAGCTATCCCTATTCCACTGTAGGAATAACGTTAAGATTTTAGGCAAGTATATTACGAGAAATATAGTAAGTAACAGTATTTCTTTGTGAATGGATGCAGACGCAGTACAAAGATTAATATATATATATATATATATATGAATCGAGCCAAAAGCATTTAGATGAATCATCACGTACTGTCAAAGGGCAACATAGGACATTTGTATCTGTAGAATATATCCTAAAGTATCCTTGAAAATAAGACTATGTCTAATTTTAAGTTTTGGCTCCTCTCCTCAATGTATCCTTAATTCCAAGTGCAACTGATATATATATTCCTTTGCTTGGCATCAAACATTTTCTATTTTTCATTTTGGCTAACTCGTCCACTTAAGCCTAATTCCAGGTAGAGAACTAATGATATATCATTTGCTTGGCACCGTTGAACTAGTTGTTATTAAAGACACGCTCGAGACATACTTAAACCTTAGTGCATCTGCAACAATTAACATATCCGAACAAACTGCACCTTAATTAGGTAAAACATAGAAAATTATCTGGGCACTAGACTCCTGCATCCTCTCGCAATCCCACACGGCAAATGGATAACATCACCTCGTGGAATTTTGGTCTCCAAAAACATTAGCACATGAACGCTTACTAATTTTAGCAGTTAATGGGTAATAGTTGCAGGACCAATTATCTGGGAGAATCTGTCACTCGCAGAATTTCAGAGTCTATAAGGAAGTGGAAATTGTATCTATAGCATTTCAGAGATTTGATCGAATGCAATATCTTTGATATCGCGGACTTCATTATAATGCAGAAAGCAAACTTATGGAGTAAAAACAGAAATTTAAGCGGGCACCTATGGCTGGTGAAATTCAAAAATAGCCAGATTTACAAGTGGTAATTGAAAAATAGCTACAGTTTCAAAAGTAATCGAAATTTAGCCACTTTTCATGTAAAGATAAATCTGAACGAAAACACTGTTCAGAATCCGGAAAATATTCCAGCATAATATACTGGAGTTCGAATTTTTTACATGTGAACATCCTGCATAATATACTGGAGTTCAAGTATATTATGCTGGAATTCCAGTATATTATGATGGAGTTCCAGTATCATAATATACTGGAGTTCCAGCATAATACCGGTCCAGTATAATATGCTGGAAGTTCATATACAGGTGCTCTAATCTCCAGTATATTATGTTGGAACTTTCCGTGTGCTGAAATTCCAGTATAATATACTGAAAATTCATACACAGGTGCACCAATCTCCAGTATATTATGCTAGAACTTTCCGTGTTGCAGCAAAATAGTGGCTATTTTTCAATGACTTTGCAAACACTGGCTATTTTTCAGTTACCAGTCCGAAAGCTGGTTAGCCCTCTATTTTTACACCTATGGCATGTCGGGAAGCATCGGTCATACAGTTAACTATCCAGAAAGAAACAAAACAGGATGCAGCAAACAAAAACATCAGAGAGGCAACAAGAACAACAAAAAGAAAACAACCATCAAAGGGATAAAGGCTCAAAATTCGACAACCCAGGCTGCTTCAGAGATCAAGTCAGCTGGCTGTAAAAAAGATAGGTTATACGAACAAGAAAGCAGACACACATACAGAGACTACTGCTGCAGAGTAAACAAATTTAATTAGATTGACCTTGTAATAATATTCAGCTATATACTTTGTTTACTATGATAAGAAACATGAAAACAAAAACAAGATAAAACATTAGTAGATTACGCAAATATGTACATGTAGCTTCAATTTCTTTCAGTTGTGCGACTCCTTGGCCACTAGATCGCACACATACTCGACTTTGGCCCGAAATATTCACATTGGCAGATGTTGGATTAACAACCATTTTACCTCTTAATGAAGGGGATACAGAGAAGATTGGCCTCCCCTCAGGAGATTTCCAATCAGCTGAGCATAGTTGGATGCCCAGTCTGCAGCATTCTCCTGATCACATCCATCCCAAAAGCAGAATCTGATGAACTAAAGAAGGCAACACAAAACTTAGCTGGAATGAGATACATGTCAAGTTTCTTTAAATAAAGCTACATATTTATGTAGGTGTAAGTTAAATACTACTACTTTGAACTAGCTTGTTCCAGTACAGAAAGCTATCCTCTAGCTTCCAGAATTACAATGACCTCCCACAATAAAGGGCTTCAGCAAGACAATACTTATCTACAATGATGAATTTTCTGACAAATATGTCACTTCAATTTATCTTATATATTCTTATTTCTTTGTTGTCATCCTAAACCCTTTTTTTCTTTCTTCATAAAGAGTGGAGATTTTATGATGTCATCAATTTGGGGAGTCCTTAACAATAATTTGATGCCATTGCCAGTCTTATAATGGTAGAACTTATGGTCAGAGAGATTAACATGCACCATAGTTTCATCAGCTAAACAAGATGTCTTGTGTGTGATATAACGTAAGGTCAAGTATAATTTATCCTCTATATATGTACATACATGTGGAAAGATAACCACAACATTCAAATGATTGAGTCAAACCAGAATCCTAAGGCGCTTAGTTTGGTTCTCAATTGTAATTAGTGGTCCATATCCAATCAACTTTTCCTCACAAAAAAAATTTAGGGGTCATTTTCAAACATTTGACTCCACAAGAACACCCAAAACTTCCACCAGAAGAGATAGATTATTGACCAGCCATTAGAAGCAGAAGGGACAAAATTGAAGTACAAGGAAGAAACTGATCAGAGTACTAGAACTACGGCTGAGTATACATCTTTGGTACAAGGCAATTAGTGAGCTCTGTGTTACAAAACGGAGGCTCAAAAACCACATATATCCCACAACAAACTTAATCTTTCGTAAGCAGCAAGTGGCAGATGTAAGTGCATTACTTGTACAAATGAGCATATATGAGAAAAAGAACACCACATGTATAGAAGAAACAATATTAGCCAAAATAGTCATGCAGGTTATCAGACACAGAAATAACTGGCTACTCAACCAACTGCACTAATATCAATTTAAGGTAGAAGTAGGAAGAGAGAGACTAACATAGGCTGGACAATATAACTAGTCGTCAGAAGCCTATTCCACTCTTTTTTTCTATTTATGCAGACAAGGAAAAAACCTGTACTGAAGATATAATTCTTCTTTCCCCCCTGAATGATGCCTTAGGTCGATTAACCCCACAGATGTGAAGATTTTGAAGATACATATACATATACACATATACACGTATATCATGTTAAGGACTTAGTAGATTTTCTTTCAGAAAGAAAACATATATTCGTATGAGCTGATGACCCACTTTTTTTTTGGATGAGGTAAGCTGATAACCTACTTCCAATGTCAAATAATTGAAAACAGAGAAATAAATACCAAATTGCACTACCAAAGCAGATTATAACTTCTCAAATTCAGGAAGAAACTCAAGGAAATCAAATGCATTACAGAATTCCTATAGATAAAATTAACACTAACAAAGCAGATTATAACTTCTCACATTTAGGAAGAAACTCAAGGAAATCAAATGCATTCCAGAATTCCTATCAATAAAAATCAGAAAATTAAAGCAAAAAACCAAGCTACAAATCAAATAGTGAAAGTTTGAAGTCAATAGTAGCAAACCACTTGTATACAGATGTATGAAGAGTAACAGAACTTAATTACATGTTCGCAACTTATTGAAAGGGAGGAAATTACCTTGAGATAGAGATCTCATAAGGAAATGTGACACACTCAAGATTTGGTATTGCAGGAATATGGTCCTTTTTTTCATTTACAAATTTTATTATCTGAAACATAACTTCACGAAGAGATGACTCTAACACTGTGCGTCGGGCATTCCTCTCTTCAGATGCACTCTCTGCAAAAGAGTTATACTTCCCTTTACAAAACTGACTAATGAACAATTTGTAAAACTGTATGGCAAAAATGTTTCAAAAAAAAAAAAAGGAAAAAAAACGGCGGTACCTCCTGGATCAACTACTTTTGAGAGATTGGACTTGCCAGAATGACCTTTCAGATGATGAGCCACATTCAAATTTATGTACCAGTATTCCCAGTAGAAACGTTCAACTTTGTTGGTGAACCATGAGGCTTGTTTGTTTTTGACTTCATAAAAGGATAGGCAAATCTGCATATTTTCTCCATCCAGTTACAGAAATATGTATGTTGATGTTACAAACAAAAAGTTCCATTAGATATTTAAACCAGTACTGATTTCACTAGTGATTAGAATTCCACAAGATACTTATACCTAGTCAAAAGGTTACATGCAACAACATCCTGAGAGAATCACAACATACAATAGAAGAACCAAACAGTATGAAACAAAAAAACACCAGAAATCATGAGAAATTCTCATGATTACAGAGCATATTTAAGAAAAAGAAATGGCTATCTAAATACGTAAACATTGAACAGAACTAGAAAGTAGGAAAGTGAATGGCCATTGGCCAAAACAATGATCATCACCTACAGAAAAAAACTGCAACCACTAACCTGATTTTTCCTGTTAGGATGCTTCTCAACCCTATCAATGAATTGGGTAATCTTCTCTTCAATTTTCTTTTCAACCTCCGCATCACCGCACTGCGTCTACATAACATAACACGAAAGAACACTAAAGCAAGTCTATACGGTAGAATAGTAAATCAGAAACTTCTTGCTTCCACCATAAGAGATCCCCCCAAAAAATAGGGAAAGGAAAAACAAAAACAAAAACACATGGTACATTACAGTATTACACCAACCTCTCCTCTAAACTATCATAATTTGAAGGAACTCCCTTTTGGTTCGAAATTTACATTAATTTCCATCTAGTTCAGTGTGTCGCCAGAGGGATTTAGAAGTAACGGGTGAACATTAACATTCAACCAAAATTTGCTTGGTATATAGGTGCCACTATTAATATATCACCATTTTTTAAAGACATACACTTGTATACATAACATAGGTCCACCTCTGTGTGTTGCTATAAGCATCTCTCACCATAGCCAATAGTTAGTTTGACTGTTAATTTGCCTTATCTAAAAAATTTAAAATATCTTCGCTTCTAACAAAAAGCATAGATGCCACCCAGTCCTTTTCAAAGTTCATGATGTCATATCCATATCTCATGTCTCGTCCTTGAATCAATCAAGAATCCTCATGCCACAATAGCTTGCTCCATTTCTTTAACAAACCACACTGATTTTAAAAGAACAAGAGATAAACCCCACCAATCTAATACTATAAGAATTTTTCACTTACGTAGATAATGTCAAAGAGTTCCGAATCAACATCCTTCGGCCGCAGCAGGCCTAATGCTCTGTGGAACATAATTGTATGAAAAATACCTGCAATTCACCTTTCTATTACTTGGAATAGAGATACACATTGTATCAATACTACAGTAAAATTTGTTAGAAATTCTAAGATTGCAATCATTGAATGATGAAATCTAGGAGGAACTGACCTCAAAATAGCAAACAAACAAAATCACGAAAGGTGAAAGTCAAAACCGCAGTCGACAAGATATTCAGAAAACATCTTCTTAGAACACATAAACAATGTGAAAAGTTGAACAGTTTAGTTATTCATCAACATATGCAAATACATGTAGACTGTAATATGTATGTTGTACAATTAATGATCTTATCCAAGTCAACTATTTTTTTTAGTAGTTCTTTTTTAACTCAACTTGTGGTATATAATTTTCATGGATTAATCCATAGTACTTCAGTTTTGACTTGGTGGTATTTGGGAATCAAATGTTTGGATATTACGATTCATTACTTTATTTTCATGACGGTGGTGTTCAGGTATTTCACCAAATACCTGCTATCTCCTATCACCAATACTTCCAAATCGATAAGAGAAATTACATCTTCAACGGGAACAAGAACAACCAAATTGTCTTTCCAGATAGAAATTGTCGTTCAATTCTAGATTAGACAAAAAAAACTAACCAATAAAAGCCAATGTTGAGATCATTCAATAAGCCTAGCATCATATACCAAACTTAGTCAAACAAGTCAAATATAAGCTATGAGCTGAAAGTTGATCAATGTTTATCCATCCTAATGCCCTAATTGCACATGTAGTAAAGCCATCACAAATAAAGCAGCCGCGATTTAAGGAACAGAACTCACATCGGAGGACTTCTCGTATCTCAAAATGCTCCACATCCTTCAGCGCAAAAAAAAAAACGAAAAATAAAATTATGATCAAACTCAAAAAAAGAAACTCAGAATTCATACATGCATAAAACAAAAGCAGAAACTTACAAGTTCTTTTAGCTGGCAAACTTCACAATTCATGATTGATGATTCCTCTTTAGTTTAGTATTTCAAAACGCCGCGATTGATCGAGGAGACGAGGGAAATTATGAACCCTAAGAGTACAGTTCGAGTTTCGCTTCTGAACTGGAGAACTTAATTACGCCAACGCAGTGAACGAGGAATTAGACGAAATCGAGGATATTGACTTTGTTTGGCGACGACTAATACCTGGGATCGGATTAGACTTTATCCTTTATTTTATGGGATTTCATTATTGTTAAAATCTTGTTTGGTTTTGATTTTCTTCCGGATTTTATTAAATCTTTAAATTACAGTTTTATTATGTTGAAAATAACTATGTTTTCTGAAAATTAATAATGTATAATATCGAGTAATCTCATATCCAAAAGTCAGAAACAATTTTTCAATATTCAAACCATACGGGACTAAACTTTAGAGTTTTATTACTGACTTTAAAAACGACTATGTTCAAAGTGTAATTCTTTGAACATAGTCAATCTGGAAATGAAGATGAATTGCTAACAAGAAATTCTAGAGTTGGTTTTAGCCAAATTATCAAAAAAGATGTAAAAAGATAAGATAAATACTGGATTAATGGCAAATGTACTACTATGCACTTGGATAGGAAGTGAATACCTTTTCTTATGCAAAAGAAAAACAAATAAAGCATAACCGATAAAAAGAAAACAGATTAAAGAGATGTCAAGATTTAACCAGGCCATACTCTTGGATAAACATTCAGGAATATTGATTTGGTTCACATAAAGAAATTATAATCCAAAACTTACAATAAATAATAATAATTGAATGTTGTGTGACAATAACATAGAAACTATTATTTGCTGAACAATAGTACATGAAGGGATCGTTGATTCGTTTGGTTGAGAGATTAGAAAAAAATAATCTCACCGCATAAACAATAATACTTGGATTTTAGGGATTAGGATCCCCATGTATGGGTCGTGTGGTTGGTCGTGTAAAAAAAAACAATTCTTGCATAACTTTATGCAAGTACGGATGGCGTCGTAAAATAATAATTGTATTAAGTTATACAAAAATAAATATATTATTTTATGCCAGATATGCATGAGAAACTAGCTATCAAAAAGTAGGCATAGTAGAGCTCAATTTTTTGTGACGTAGTACAACATAGTAGTTTCTTTTGCCGTCATTTCTTGTAGTCAACCTCTCTTATTGGTAAAGCTAATCTCTTGTAGTCAACCTCTTATGACCAAGAAAACATAAGGCCTCATATTCATCAAATTAAGGATGTTGACCAGCAGCTTTGCCACAGAGAAGAGCATTGTTAGGTATGTCATATTCATTAGCTAAACTGGCTGTTGGATTGTAGACCCTGAGGTAAACCTGCTGTCCAAGATATTGCCTATCCCACATTGCAGACCTCAAATTCCACATACCTTGGTTGTCCAAAGAAACATATATGGCAGTCCAAGATTTAGGATAAACCTGCAAGAAACATTTCATATTGATGTTAAGGAACTGCTATTCAGCTTTCATGAACCAATAGCACTTCACCTAGGGGATGTTTGGTTTACGGTGTTATACTATAAGGATTTGTTTACGTGATGAATAATAATGTAGGAATTGTTGTGCAGCATAATACATTGACTGTTATGTTGTGATTGCCAAATTTTTAAGGGCATTTTTTTTTGGATACTCTTATCTATGTATTGCTGATACAAAAAAACAAATGTTGTATTAGCTAAACGGAGATTATATTAATTATGCAGCATTGTATACAAGAACAGTTGCATTGCCAAGGAGGAAACTGGGACTACCTGTGTAGTATGTCTAGTAAGAGCATCAACAAGATTATACTCTTTTCTACTATCTTGTGTCCACGTACCCGGTCCGAAACTGCAAATATTAACAATAGGAAGAGTTAGAGAACTCTGCTTAGCTTACACCAGATTCAATGAAAACATTTTAAGGATTATGACATACCCTATGACCCAGAAATCATAACCGTCAAGATGCCACGACTGCACGGTGTCCTCATTGTTTTGGAAAACGATTTCGAGGAACTCATGGAGAGAAGCTGGCAACACAGATGTAGCTAGGGATGGAGAAGCAGCAGTTGGAACAGTTTGAATGGAATTCAAACTGAAAATACCAGGGATGTTGAAGTGATCAGCAAGCTTCAGAGGGGTGTCTGGATTAACATAAGAGACACTGTTAATGGCATATCTCTGCTTCCCACTGATAAGTGGTGCAGAATTGGCAAGCACAATAGTCCTTGAAGGTGTAATTTTCCCGTAATGGAATGAACCCTGAGGATTCGGCCTAGCTGCATTTGATGTCAGATTCCACCTTCAAAAGCAAAAGAATAAGTAAGGTTATTGGAGAGTTATAACCATGATAGCTGTCAACTTTTCTTTCTCGTGTGCCAGATTATATGCTTGACTAAAAAATGCTAAGCCGGTGCAATAGAAATGTGATCCACCATTAGGACACTGATTAGGAGACTCGTGTTACTTGCCTTTCAAACAAATAGTTTGTGCTCTGAACTGTTCTTGCGCGACCCCAGTTGTTAGTAAAATTTCCTAGGTTACCCTTCACCCTAGTGATCTATGAATGTATAGTCAAGGAGAATCAAATAAAAAGTTCACTAAATATATGGACTAAGTGCAACAGAGGAATCCAGGATTCTAAAATTGGAGAGGGGAAATGCATTAATGAGAGGAGGCAATGACTGCACTCAGGATAATATCTACCTGAATGTTCTGGCTTGCATCAGAGACCACTGAAATTGATCAGCTGGACCAGCTGGCAAAGGTCCAGATGCGGGAGTTTGAGAGTTTGTGTAGTGGAGCACCGCAGTGGTAGTAAGAATGGTCGTGGTGAACCTTGTAGATGCAACAATGTAGTAGTCCTTTGGAGATTGATCCAATGTGACAAGGATGGATAAAGATTGACCAACATGGACATCAAAAGAATCGTATAAATTTTGGATAACATGGGATCCTTCAACCTCGACCAGCTTCATCTTGTGGCCCTGAATTCTGAAGTTAATGGTATTTTTCAAACCCACATTTGAAATCCTGAACATATATGTTTTTCCTGAAGACCAAAAGCAAGATTAGTGTTATCAATGAGTTGTTATTTCTAGAGGATAAAACAGCAGCACATTGTGAAGGTGAATGGCAATTCATTGACAAACAAAGATATCAGGAAAGATTGCTTTGGAATGCTGAGAATAACCTTGATCGCCATTGAAAGTTGACTGCTTCTGTCCATTTATTAGGAGACCATCTGGGAAAGGAAGAGACTTCCCCGAATCCAATATCTGCTGCAATGCCTGCAAGTTCCAAGGATACGAAGGAATTAAGCACACTTACGTAGTTAAAAATTCTTCCACACGAGTGTAACAGACAACCTCATCTAATTTCATTCAAGCAGTTCCTTAAAATGGCCCGACATTTCCTCAAAATTCATAAAATGAGGACATCACATTTGCATCAAAATCTTCAGAAAGTTTCTTAGCATATGACTGATTGGTAGCTAAATTTAAATAGAAAAGCGTACAAGAAATGGGCAGTAGAATCACCTTATGACTGGTCTTGTACAAATCACCAATAAGTAAACTGAAATCTCCATCAGGTTTTGCATATGGAACAGGGATTACAGATCTTGCATAAACATTAAGCGCCCCAAAGCCTCCCAGAGCTCTGTGTAATTGAGTTGAAGGGAAATAAGTATAGCTTCCAATCTGGTCTTTAGCTTGGAACTTGTAAGTGTAGTTTGAGTTTGGAGGAATAGGGCAATTAGTTCCCAAAACTCCATCTTGCCAAGAGTTCTTTCTCTGCTTAATTCCGTTCCTAAACATGAAAAGTAATTTAACATGTAAGACTACATTATCTAGTTCCTCCCTCCATGAATGCAGTCAGTCGTAGATGCAGCTTGTATTCCTTGGGTTCAATTGAATCCAGTATTTTCCACATGTAACATGAAATACCACTAAACATTTCATAAATATAAAATTCTGAACTCATAATTTCAAAAGTATAACGTGTACACTGCTAACTCATCAAGTTTAAGCCTTGTATTCGCCTTTGATTTATACAGTCAATCCAAATTTATTTTATTCTGTCCCACGTCAAATGCCATATTCCAAACGGGAAATACATTTTGAAAGAAACAAGTCCAGTTAACAAATTAAACGCCAAATAAGAAGATATGGGAAAGCTTATGCCAAATAAAATTCATCACTTAAATAGGCGTAACATATATTGAGAGATTGTAAAAGAGACTCACCATGTCAAGAGAAGGGGCTCGTCCAACTTATTAATCAAGTTGAGGATAACATTGTTATTAGTGACAAGATCAAGCCTAGGACCAGGGAATTGACCATTGATAAGGATCACCTACAACATCATAAAAAGGCCAAAACTTTCATAAAAAGTTCAAGTTCTTGATTAACCCGTATCAACATTTACTACAATTGAAAATAGCATCTAGCTAAACAGTTAAAATATAAACAAAGTGGCAAACCTGCTGGGGAACACCAAATGGAGAAGCCATTCCATAAGTGGCAGTCCATGTGAAGTATTTATAATCATCCTCTGCATTTACCATAGAGACACTCCAAAAAACCAAGATTCCACAAAGCAGATGAAGCAAAACCAATTTCCCCATTGGAGCACTGATGAAAGAATTGACACTCAAACCCCTTATAATATACCTGCAAATTCCCAGTTCACATATATTATTAAACAAATTTTCAAGTACAAAATGTAAGCAATTCTTGAACATGTTCAGCTCAAACAAAGAAGTAAGAAGAAAAACTGTAGCAGCTTTAAACATAATAACAAGAAAGGAGACAAAAGAAGTGAGAAGAAATAGGAACATACCAAATTTAGTGGCTAGCTAAGTATTTCTACTAAAATGGAAAGAATTAAAGAATGTAAATATGAAGCTATCGCTTTCTGGGTTCTTGATAGGTTGTTTCACTCTCTTTAAGAATGGAGCAGTTTGATTACTAAGCACATAAATAATGAATGGGTAGGTAAAGAAGGCTCAGCGATGGGGCCTAGCTATCTAAAAGCCAAACTCTCATATTCGGCGCATTCACGCGTTTTCACGTATTTATGGGACATGAGTATATTTTCTATTGTGATTGATTCCCCACCAAAAGTAAAGAGAAAAAGGATACAGAAGAATGGATAAACAAGTTCCAATACTTCCCTGTTTCGCTTTAATGTGTCACTATTACAGTTTGAAGAGTCTAGAGAATTTTCTTGGACAATCATTTTTACATACTTTAATTATTACTGTCTCCATCTCAACTTGTATGGCATTCTGTCACCTTTCTATAACTAATTTACGTGTTAAGTAATGCCATATAAATTGAGATGAACGGTAAATATAGTATTTTTATATACTTTTGAAAATATATAAATTTGTTTTCAAAATGTTTGGAAATTCTATATTTGACTCCATATTGAAAAATAAGTAATTTGATTCTAGCACTCTAAATCCAGCGGCATAAAGTGGAAACTATTAGAGTGCTTTTTTTTTTTTTTTTAGCAAAGATTAGAGTTGCAGCAGATATCACTATATGCAATATATCTCCTTTTTTTTTTTTTTTCTAACAATGAATTCACTTAGCATAAAATATCGTTTAAAAAAAATTAATCCGGTGCATCACATATTCTCCCTCGCTCTCTCTTTCTTTATGACTTGATTTTTAGTCTATGCCTTTACATCAGGCAAGTGATCATTTGCAGTTACAAAGTGGCTTAAACAACTAATGAGTTCATCGAATCCTTTTTTTTTTTTTTTTGGAGAAAATGGAAACATAAATTAATACTAAACATGTTCCACCATATTACAACAATTCATAGTGATGTCACTTATGACATTCAGATTACCTAGACTTGCTAGCATATTACATGCATTATTAGATAAGTGCTTAATACAAACAACACCATCAAATTTATCTTTTTTCGGTGCATAGTTAACAAAAATGGGAGGCCTTGCAAAGCGGGTGATCTTTTTCAACTTGGATTGATGGGAAGCTTCCTTTGCTAATACGTGTGCGACTGCATTTCCTTGACGGAAGGCGTTTCTAATCGCCAGGATTTTAGTTGCAACATTAACAACCTGCAATCATAAATAGGATTGTTAAATACTTCATTACCTTCTTTTATTAATTTAATCACCTCCGTTGAGTATGTTTCAATCTCTAGTGATTGTAGTTGCATTTCCAAAGCAATTTAGAGGCCTTGTTTCAGCGCTAGAAATTCTGCCTTAAGTGAAGATACCGCATATGTGCAGTTTGTAAAGCCTAGTTTCAACTCATGGAATCTTATATAACAAGAAAGATTAAGAACTTAAATAATGTTTAGAAAATTAATAATTTACTGGGAATAAGATAAGCATGAATGATTAAAAAGCAAAAGGAGTAAAAAACTACCAGCAGAGATATTCTGCTAATTATGAAGGACACCCATGTGATATGTTGGTTGGTAGGTGAGTATGTAATTGATTTGGAAAGCATGGGGTCCAGTGGGTACTAAAAAGAGAAAATTTAATTAATGAAGGACGAAGGAAAAGGAGGAAGAAGAAAACCAAAACATGATTTATTATTATTATTTTGTATTTTGTCGAAATAAAAGCCAAAAAAACAAATACATGCTAAGGTCCATCAACTGTACATCCTCTCCATTAAACGAAAATATTTGTATTAAAGCGAATAGATGTTATAATTCAAATCAAACTGCATAATCACATCACAAGTTCAGATCAACTCATTGTCACAAGTTAACAACTATCCAGTTCGACACTCATCTTGTACTACAAGTGAGTACCTAGGAAAAAAAGCAGAACAAAAGCAAAAGTGATTTATAGTCGATTTGGCCAAGTTTTTTTTTTTTTTTTTTTTTTTTTTTGAGGTGTTCGGCCAAATTTTTAGAAGAAAAACAATATTTTTTAGGAGAAGCAGAAGCAAATTTTGAGAATTAGAAAAATGTAGCTTTTCCTCAAAAGCACATTTGAGCAAAATACGCTTAGAAGCAGTTTTCAAAAGTTTGGCCAAACACTAATTACTACTCAAAAGTACTTTTCAAATCAATTAGCCAAACAAAAACTGATTCTCAAATAAGCATATTGGGTCATTTTCTCCATAAATTGGGGTAATTTGTAGGTGCAGACCGTGATTTGAAAGTTCAAAACTAGCACTTCAACATACGGAAATTGCATGTCGTACCAGTCAATGGAGAAGGTCTCGTCTGCAAGTGGCATTTACGGAGTCATAATAGAATAATGAAGTGACTTAGTGCTACCTTTGGTTAGAAAAAGAGAAGGTTGGGAGAATGAGTAAATATTGAGGGGTATTCAACCCCTCCGAAATTGCTTGGGAAGGAAGTAAAAAGAAGATCTATTTTTCTTCCTTCCAATTATACCAAACAATTTGAAGTAAAAAATCAATATTCCCAAAAATGGAAGTAAAAGCAGTTTCTCTCTACTCCCACCTTCTCCTATCCTTGACATTATTAGGGAATAGAAAGGGAGAGTAAACCTGTGAATATAGACAAAAGCCGAGCCTGTACTGGTTGCAGTCTTTGGTCAAACCACCACTTGGGAAAGTCATTCCCCTTAATGTTGACATATAGTCTCCTTCTCTCTTCAACTTGCTTCTCATCACACCGGTGGATGGCCAACTCTCTCGGCAGATCATGCTGTGTGATGTAGTGCACATTATATAATCCAAGACAGGCAGGTGCATCTTTTCTGTAAAATAGAATGAATTTGATAATATACTATTAGATCAAGGACCTATTCAACTAAGAGTAATAGCAGATATCTGTATTTTGGTAAGTGCGGAAACTAGATACACAAAGAAGTTAGCAAACGGAATTTTCTGCTGAATGATGTGCCATTGCTCTTTCCACATCAAATTAACTAATTCTTGCCAACAGAATCGAGGAAGTGGAGAAGGACGACATAATGGCCGTCAGCGGATAAAAGAATTGATGAAATAGGTAAAGAAATAATTAGCGACAGAACATGCTTGTCCCTAATTGTTGCTCTTCTTCTATATGTCTCCCCCCCCCCCCCC
>MCJB01042027.1:263117-320015 GCA_002018475.1 Nicotiana obtusifolia
CCCCCCCCCCCCTTTTTAACTATCAAACATTCAGTTCAGCTCAATGTAGCATACAAGAAATGACATTCAAGTTAAAAGCGAAGAAATTTTACCTTGCAAGTGATTAACCACATTTTGTGAACAAAGTTCAAATAAGATTCCAAGCGCACTCATGCCATCTTCATCTAGGTTATATAGTTCCATCCACATATCCAAAAGAGTCGTGGCATGAATTCTTTGATCCTCAGGAAATGATCCCAGTCCATGAAACAATCTCCAAATATTTGTCCTATAATGGGAAAAGCTATTTCATCCAAGGCATTTATGCTCAGTTCGAAGGACCGAAATAGATCATTCTCAGTAGCAAATAGTATATTCCTTTTAGACTGCATCTGTACTCTATTTATCCATATCGCGTCAGGCTGGCCATACAGTGATCCGCCAACAACTTTAAGCGCCAGCGGAAAACCACTACAACTTCTAGTGACCTGCCATTGTTTGCCATCAGTTAAAACTATAAAAAACAGCACTAATGCTACCCCTCAGAATAGAGAATTTTTACATGTTTCTACATTACATATTGTTCAAGAATTTGGTTAACCTACTTAGTGTTATCAAACTGTTACAGTATTCTTATTTGTAGTTTCTGAAATAAGAAAAATGAGATGAAGCAGAAATCTTTCCGAACCCACAAATTACTTGTGTTTCCTTAAGGAATTATAACCCTCCCACAGTTGCCAAAGATTATGGGTTACTTCCTCCCAGGATAGAACGGAAATCGTTTCTGTGATAGCGGCAAAACAAATCACAGAACACCAACGAACTCAAAGTAACGTTTGCAAATCACAGCAGGAAGAATACTTACTGATTGAAAACTGGAATAGTATTTTGGAATACAATTGAGAGAGAATTTTTGTCTGATGTTGTGTAAATAATTCTATAAAATTCTGTAACCAAATGAAGTCACAGAAGACGGAATTTATAGACCCCTGAACAGGTGCGAAATCTGTTCGAAGATGACTGTTGGGAATGGAGCTTTCCAACAGTCATGGAGTTTTCCAACAGTCACATTGTTGAGGAAAGAAGATGACTGTTGGGTGACCGTTAGGGACTGTTTGGAAACCGGAAATTTAAATTTAATTCGGATTCATTAATTAATTTAATTAATTAATTAATTAATCTTTACAAATTTAATTTCGGATTCATTAATTAATTAAAAATTAATTAAACTTTGATCAAAAAATTAATCTTATCGATCGATTGAATCCGAAGCCGAAGCCGAAGCCGAAGCCGAAGCCGAGCGAGCGACGACGACGGCGCGAGGGGTCTTCCTTTTTCTCAACCTTTTGATAATCAAATACTGTGTTTCAATATATAAACTCACTAAAAGAAGTTTCCCAATCCTATGTGGGACACTGAATTATTTCAAACTTTAATAAATTTGAAAATTTTTTCATTTCCCTCCAAAATTATTTCTTCCATTTCCCTTTCACTCCATTTATAAATTCCAACAAGTTGTATTGTAGTTCAATCTACATGAGCCAAACTTGGTGCAAAATGCCCTGGAGAAGTCTATTTCTAAGAAATGTACGACGCTCAGTTTCTTTGCTTGGTAGATTTTTTTCCTTTACAGGTGTATTTGCTGCCCGGAGTTGCTAGCCTCTGTACTTTTTGGTTACTGCTCCAAGGTGCTACCAAGGAAGGTTTTTGAACGACCAAAGCTGCTTCTCTATTAGTGCTTCTCAGATTCCTTGCTCTATTGAGAGAGATTGTCGGTTATACTTTCTTCTTTGTGGTGTCGTAACAGATGAACTCGTGCTTATCGGCTGTTGGAGTCAGGCCGAATGAAATTCTGCTGCATTTTTAATGTCGCAACGCTTGAGCTCAACCAGCTAAGTTCGCAGCATAACGATAGGCTATTTCGCTGATAGTGTTCAAAGTTGCTGTACTACTTTAATTATGCTTCTCAGAAAAAGTTTTTTTTTTTTGGGTTCAGTTGCCACTGCGTTGGAAAGCAGATTTTCTTTATTTTGGGTATAGCTATCTATGCATTGAAGCTTCAGTCGAATGACTATTCCCAAACGCGAGCCATGGACTCCATTCAGTGACAAATATATTTGGGCGACTCCTTACCGGATGCATGTACTTTATGACTTCTAACTGGATGACTTGCTCGTATGTTTATAGGAACTTCGCAGTGCGTCTGTTAGTATTGGAAACGTATGCCAAGTTTAGAAAATAGCATACAGCAAAAGCTTCATGATATTATGCTGGAGAGGCAGTGAAGATCATGTGCGGCAGAGTTGCTTTCTACTACAGCATGTGTCAGTCACTTCGTGCGCCTGCGGTTAAAAAAAAATCACATTTTAGTGCGAACAAGGCCAAATCAGAAGTCGCTTGATTGAGTAGAAACTAGATTTCAGTGGCAATGACATATCCGAATTTCATCTCGAAATTCCTTTCGCATTTGTTCGAGTTAATTCTTGAAGTTGATCTCTAAGTCAGGTACATGTGTTTTACAGCTTTGCGCGCTCTAGAGGAAATATCCATATCTTAAGTTAGGAGCGCTCAAATGGCTAGACCCTTAATCCCCTAGAAACCAGGTATCAAGTGATGCAACATGTAAAAGTTTAAGATTGAATATCCTTCTGGACCGACCAGAATTAATTTCTGAAGTTGACCTCTAGACATGACTTGCTCATTTCGCAACTTTGGCCACTCTTACCGAACAAGCCATATATTGGTGTAGGCTAGTGCAACCCCAGCTACTCTACGCACCTGAAACCAGACTTATATCGCAGCCTCGCGTCAAAATTTCAGATCAAAATTCCTTCTGGATTGGTTGCAGCAGTTTCTTGAATTTCTTCTAACTGCAGTAACTTTTCAGGTGTGCATGCTTCCAGTGGAAGAAAATCATATGCCGAACAAGGAGTGTCAGAATCATGATCTGTCTGTGCTGTTAAGAAGTAAACTCAGAGACCTACAACGCATATGAATTTCATGACGGAACTCCTTTTGGTCTGTCGACAGAAAATTCTCGAAGTCGGCCTAACTGCAGCAAAATTTTCAGATTCGCGTACTTTCGGCGAGAAAAATTGTATCTCGAGCTAAGAGTGTCGGAATTGCAATCCATTTGCTCCGTTATAAGTAAACTCAGATACCTGAAATATATGTGAATTTCATGGCAGGACTACTTTCGGGCTGTTAACAAAAAATTCTCGAAATTGGCCTAACTGCAGTAAATTTGCAGATTCGCGTACTTTCGGCGAAATAAATCGTATCTCGAGCTAGGTGTGTTGAAATTGCAATCCATTTGCTCCGTTAGAAAGTAAACTCAGACATCTGAAATATATGCGAATTTCATGACAGAACTCCTTTCGAACTGTCAACAGAAAATTCTCGAAGTCGATCTAAACGCATTGAACCTTCAGATTCGCATGCATACAGAAATTTCGAGGCATAACACCTTCTCGATCCGTCAAAATTCCCCATCATGCATTGCTCGACCCTCTAGAACTCAAACTAAAACTTCCATCATTATGTCATATGATGGAGCCACAATTCACGTTAGATTCAACGACGCAAAACTTTTGTGGTAGCATCATCTTCTGAAGAAATGAGGCAATTCTTCACGTCAATTGCTTTTATGACTTAGATGATGTGTGAATATCTTCATTCTCTTTTTTTTTTTTGACATTGATGTATCAGACCTCTGTAATATTGAATCAATTAAATGCCTTTCTCGGTTTGATGTAGGTTGCCTTATTTCTTTCTACAATGTACGCCTTTGATTTCAAGACACCAATGTGATTATCTCAATTTTAATTTTTGATATACACATCATGCCATGCCCTTTTTTTTTAAACTCACGCGACAGAACGAAGGATAAGACTCTAAGCTGCCTACATACCTTGGTGAAGAGAATCAAGTCATAACGTAGTTCAAAGCCAATTTCTTTTTTACTCATGCGACAAAACTTAGAATAAGACTCTAAGCTGCCTACATACCTTGGTGAAGAGAATCAAGTCATAACGTAGTTCAAAGCCAATTTCTTTTTTACTCATGCGACAAAACTTAGAATAAGACTCTAAGCTGCTGCGTACCTCGGTGAAGAGGATCAAGTCATAACGCAGTTCAAAAAGATGATTTTTTTATTTCTTTTTTCCTAGGCCGCCTCTCACGAGATTTTCAACCTAGTGGACTTTTTTTTGTCCTAACCTTTGCTTAGGCCGCGTCTTTCGAGGTTTTCAACTTAGCGAACTTTTTTTGTGTGGGCCGTACACAGCTTAGACTCATGCGGGCCAGGAGCGTAGCAACATGCAATTTAGACTTGTGCACCAAGTAGCGTATTTTCCTTAAGGATAATACTTCTTCAAGAATCTTCTATTGATGGGACCGATCTGCAAACCATCCGCATCTACAAGCTTGTAAGCATCGCTTGAATAGGCTTCTTGCACCACATATTACCCATCCCACTTCGAGGTGAAATTGCTTTTCAACATATGAGAAATTATAATGGGTCTTCTTACTGCAAGGACTTGATCACCGACTTGGAAAGACCTTAGGCGAACCGTTTTATTGAAAGAACGAAAAAGATGAGCTTGATAGCATTCAAGACTTTGTTGAGCTTCTAACCTTTTCTCGTCAAGGGCCTATAGTTCTTCAAGGCATAGACGAGCTTTTTCTTTCTTCAGTAAGCGCTTCTTGGATAGCGAGTTGCAAGGATGGTATTTCACGCTTAAGAGGAAGAACTGCTTCGACTGCATAAACAAGAGAATAAGGAGTAGCTTGTGTTGGCGTGCGATGAGTCGTCCGATATGCCCGCAAAGCTTCTTTCATTCTATCATGCCAATCTCTTTATGATTTGGAGACGATCTTCTTTAACAAGTTTCACAGTGTCTTGTTAAATGCTTCGGTGCTAGTCCATTTGCAGCAGCATAATACATTGCGAATTACGTTGCTTGAATCCAAAGAGGTCGTATGTCTTGGTCATCAATTTGTTATCGAACGACTTGCCATTATCTGCTATGATATAACTAGGAGTGCCGAAATGATAGATGATGTTCACTCTAATGAAGTTTGCAACATTCTCCTTCTTTACTTCTTTGAGAGCGACAACCTCCGCCCATTTCGAGAAGTAATCTGTTACAGCTAAGATATACAAGTGGCCACCAGAAGATTTCGATAGTGGTCCAACAACATATATCCCTAAGCATCAAATGGCCAAGATGCTACAGTTAGATGTAACACTTCAGGAGGCTGGTGTATAAAATTTGCATGAAGTTGGCATGTTTTCCATCTTCGAGCATAGTCCAAGCAGTATTTGATCATCGTAGGCCAATAATATCCTATTCTTTTTATGTGAAAATGCAGCTTCGGCCTAGATTGATATGATCCACAAACTCCAGAATGTGCATCTTGCATAGCTTAAGTCACTTCATCTTCCCCTAAACAATGCAAGAGAACTCCCTCGAGTGATCTTCGATACAAAGTATCTTTTGTAGTAAAGGAAGCGAGGGGCACGACGACCGATTTAAGTCTTTCTCCTTGGATCTTGTGGAAGTATCCCATAGCATAAGTAGTTGATCATGACTCATCTGCTTCTCACGTTCCGTGAATAGCCGGGGGATTTGTTTATTTTCTATTTAAATATGTTATATATATAATGTCATTTTTTCCCCTTCCTTGAAAGGGTAAGAAACAGGTACTTGGTTTTTCTTTATCCATGGGCAATGAGTCATCAAGAACAGACAGTAAACGCCTTTATTATGGTACTTCTTGGTCGTGAATATCTGAACTGGTTGTTCCCTTCTGCCTTTGCACTCGAGGGCCAATCTCCATCCGGCCCGAGGAAACCTTTGCACGCCTCCGTTGCTTGTCACCAATCAACCTTCTCAGCTTCAGAAACGGCTACAGGACGCTCAAGCTTCCTTTCTTCCTCCTCATCCTCATCTAGTGGTACTATCTATTTTTGACAGATAGTGATTTGCTTTTGGTCAGGCAAAGTAAATATTGAAGCCAAAGAAACTAAGACATCATCTTTCTTATTTTCCTTCCTTGGCACATGCTGAAGAGTGACATCGCCAAGCCATCCAATCAACTTCTGTGCATAGTCATGATAGAGACGCAATTCTAGCTTTTTGACCTCGTAGCTACCTAGCAATTGATTGATCACCAACTCGGAGTCTCCAAAATTATTTAATTGGAGTTGTTTCATATCAACAGTCATTTCAAGCCCAAGTATGATTGCTTGATATTCTACAGCATTATTGGAGCAACATTACGTTAGAGTAAAAGAATATGGAAGGACCTCTTCTAGGGAAGTGATGAACACTACATCTACACCAACTCCTTCGCAATGTGTGGCGCCATCATAATACATCTTCCAAGGAGGTTGAACTTCGACGACCGTCATCGTCAGGTAGCTCATCAGTTAACTCCCAATCATCCTGTATTAGATAATCAGCTAAGAAGTCTGCCAATGCTTGCCCTTTCACAGCTTTCTGAGGCGCGTATACGATCTCAAATTATTGAAATTGGAGGTACCACCTTGCTAGTCGGTCACTAAGGACAGTTTTTGACATTACAAACTTGATGGGATTTGATTTGGAAATGAGACGGACAACATTAGCTTGAAAGTAGTGTTTCAACTTTTGAATTGAGAAGATTAGAGCCAAACATAGCTTCTCGATCGGTGAATACTTCAACTTGTTTGGTGTCATCATTCAACTCAAGTAGTAAAGGGAATTTTCTTTCCTTTCACTATTCTCTTGGGCTAAGAGCGCTCAAACTGGTCTTTCTTGTGCTGCTATATATAGTATTAATGGCTTCCCAGGCGTGGGAGCCGCCAGAACTGGAGGCATCGTCAAGTAAGATTTGATGATGTCGAATGCGCTACTACAAGAATGGTCCCACTCAAAAGGGACACCCTTCTTCATGAGACGACTGAATGGTTGACACTCCCCTGGTAAATTTGAGATGAATCTCTTAAGATACGCCAACTTCCCTTGCAGACTTTTTAATTCATGGATATTTCTTGGCTCGGGCATTTTCAGGATTGCATCTACTTTGGCCTGATCAATTTCTATCCCTCATGTCGAACAACAAATCCAAAGAATTTTCCAGAAGTAACTCCAAATGCACATTTCAAAGGATTCATTGCGAGTTGATACCTCCATAGTAGATCAAACACCATTCTCAAGTCTTGCAGGTGGCTTTTTCTCTTTCTTGATTTTACCACCAAGTCTGAAACATAGTATTCAATGTTTTTGTGAAGCATGCTATCGAAGATATTTGCATAGCTCTTTGTTAAGTTGTGCCAGCGTTCTTCAAGCCAAAAGGTTACATTATAGCAATAAATACCTTTGGGAGTACGAAATGCAGTAAGCTCTTCATCCTTAGGTGACATGCGAATCTGATTGTAGCCAGATGAACCATCCATAAAAGACATCGCCTCATATCCAATGGTGGCATCGATCATAAGCTCAGGAACAGGCAGCGAAAATTCATCCTTAGGGAATGCATTATTGAGATCCCTAAAGTCGACACAAACTTTCTTCTTCCTCACAGGGAAAATACTTCCAATCCATGTAGGGTACTTAACTGCACGAATGAAGCCAGCTTCAATAAGCTTGTTAACTTTAGTTTCGATTAAGGGAAGCAACTCTGGCCTAAAGCGTCGTTGAACTTGGTTGATGGGACGAGCACCTTTCTTGACTGCAAGATGATGGACTGCCACTTTGGGGTCTAAGCCAGACATCTCTTTGTAACACTAGGTAAAGACATCCTTATACTCTTTAAGTAGCTCAACATAAGCAGCTTCTTCATCAACTGCTAGCAAAGCACTTACAAAGTGGACTTTGGATCATCTTCAATGCCAAGGTTGACCTCTTTTAGTGCATCGACAGTCATTTCAATCCCTTCCTCAATTCGGGTTGGGCATCTTCAGCGTCTTCGTCTTCTTGAGGATCGCGATCATTGAAAAATATGTGGTAAAACCAGGAAATATCCTTCAATTCTTCATCAATATTTTTTGGAGATGAAGTATAACACTCACTTTGTGCACTAAATGATATGAAGATCCAACACTCTCTTCATCTTCATTACGTTATTTGGTGTAGACCACGCACGAAACCATAACGTCTGTTTGTTGCCTCATCCTGGAAGGGATCAAACTTTGACAAATATTGGCGAGTCTTTGAGATTTAGACATAGAAGATGCTTTCATGCTTTTATAGTTTCTGCACAACTTGCTTTTCTTCTTCAACGGCCCTAATCTCTCAAATACGGAAGTTCTTGTAGTTGATTTTCCTAGACGATCGAAGACATAAGGCCTTTCATTAGAAGCAACAGATTCGTATTCTATAGTGATGTAGTTGTTACTTGCCCTTCTTATAGAGATGCGGACTGGCGAAGGTTGTTTGTATCCTAAACCTTTATGTGATCTCCTTATAGCAGTTTCTGAGGGAAGCTTCCCTAATTTTGACAGTTCATTAGGATTTTATCCAGCTTTTACAAGTAGTTTGTAGGTATTTGGATTGAAACCTTTGTCTGTACGCTTCTCTAGGAGTGCATCATTTTGTGGCGGACTATTGGCCACAAATTTTCCAAGTAATTTTGAGGATACCTTTACCATGTCAATCCGCCTAATAGGAAAGGCCATTCCTCCTAATGCATTTCCCTGCAACTTAGGAGATTGTTCTTCGACTTTCTTAACCTTGGGAATATAGAGAAGAGCATGTTATACCCTTTTGCTTGAAGATGCGATATCCATTTGAGGTACCTTATTTGTGGAGCACTTGATCTTCCTTAATGACAACCTTCCTAGTTCCTATTTCGGCTCTCTTGGTAATGGGCTCAATATTCTTAGTCGTTGCAATGTCATCACTTTTGACCTTCGAGACGTTGACAACTTTGACTTCACTCAGGACGTAGTTTTTTAAGTAGAACTTTGCATATACAAAGTGTGACTCAGCTTCAGTGAATGGCTTGCCATCGGCATCTATCTTTTTTTTTTTTTACTCTGCTTTTATGATACTTCAAAAATTGATAGTAGGTGGATAGGACAACCTTGTTCTCATGTATCCATGGCCTACCAAGCAACATGTTGTATGAAGTGTTTAAGTCAATTACATGCATCCATGCACTTGAATGCATATCTTCGATGGTGATCTCTAATTTTATAGAACCTATGGCCCTTTGCCCCCCTTGATTAAATCTTTGAAGCATTAAGCAGCTTTCGAGAAGTTCTTCAGTTGAAATTCCAAGTTCCTTCATTGTGCGGATAGGAAGAACATTGACTCCGGATCCATAATCTATCAAGATTCTCTTTATCCTCTCCTCAAACACATATCCCACCATGAATAAAGGACGATTGTGCATTGTTTCACCAAGTAGAAGATCGTCATCGGCAAGAGTAATTTTAGCCATGCAAGCATCTACGACTTCATGAGAAGACTTTGGAGGGTCTTCTGGAGGTGTCGGACATGATAAGGTTGCATTTCTTGCTTCTTTATCATCAATGTTACAACACAAAGCTTTCATGTTGTTATAAACCAACTTGGTGCAAAACTAGCTTGGTAAAAATTCTTCCAACGTCATAGGTCGACGTGCCTTCTATTGGTGGTGCCCATTCATTCTCTCCTTCTTTGAGCGCTCAATTGGATCCTTCATTTTGGATTTCCTCACCATTTTTTCCCTAATTTGTCGTTTGGACGATTCTTTTTGTGAATTTATTTTACGGCATTTATGGTGAGTCACGAGAGTCCAACCCTCGTCATCAAGTTGATCTACTTGGTATTCATCTCCGTTTGTGGATCCTTCATCTACTAGGACCAAATCGCTTGGTATGGGATGAGATAGTAATTCACTTACATCGACAGGTTCAATTTCCCCAAACTTGATCTTTCTTTGTAGAAAGACATTTGGTATGTCTTTCTCTTCATGTCCCTCAGCAATATTGTAGGTAATGCATGGATTGAGTGAGCCAAAAGTGATGCAAACTTGGTTTGTATTTGCTTTCTCATCTTCAAGTGTGATCTTTCCTTCGCGGGCTAGCTCTATAACTTTATCCTTGAAGACAAAGTACTTCTCAATAGGGTGGCCGACAAATCGATGGTATTTGCAATAATTTTATTCATCGTTTCTCCTTGCTTCATGTGGTCGTTTTATCTCTGGCAACTCCAAATGTTTGAGTGCAAGGAGTTCATCAAAGATTGCAGGAACATCAGAATCAAGGAATTGGTACACTTTCTCTTGCATTTCCTTCAGGGTTTTAGTTTTTGATTTCCCTTATCCTCTAGAGAAGTCGTCTTCACACTCTGCTTCTTGCTTACATTAGTAGTGAAATTTAGAGGAGAATCGTTGACATTCATGGATTCTTTGCTTTCAGCCTTGGGAAAAAATTTCCCCACATTCTTCACTTCTTGCTTGTCTCTGCCTTTGCAAGGTTCCTGGACAGGCGGCCCTTCACTCCTAACTGCAGCCATGCTTAACTGCATATCATGAGTGCGAGTGGCTAGTTCTTCGAATGTCTTAGGCGTTATGCCTTGCAAGATACAGCAAAGACCCACTGCATACCTTGAATGTATATCTCGATTCTGGAGGCTTCACTAAGCCTATCTTTACAGTTGAGACTTGCATGCCTCCATCGATTAACGAAGTCAATAACCGGCTCTCCATTTTGTTGGCATGTGTTTGTAAGTTCCAGTATGTCTTGTGCTATAGAAGCGATTGAGAAACTCTTGCTCTAATTGCTCCCAGCTGTCAATGGAACCAGACTCAAGGTTTGTGTATTAGACAAAATCATTCCCTTTAAGGGAACGACCAAATTGTTTGACGAGGTAATCACCATATGTTCTAGCACTGTTGCATGTTTCAACAAAGTGCACCACATGTTGCTTTGAATTTCCTTTTCCGTCAAAACTGCTGAACTTTTGGGGGTTGATAACTAGCAGTCATATTCAAGCTATCAATCCTTGCGAAGTATTGTTTTGCATATGTAGAGAGAATTTGGCGGCTACCTCATACTTATCCTTGAAAGTCCCTATGATGAACTCCTTCAGTTGATCAATTGGGATCATCCCTTCGGAAGAAACTAGGATTTCCTTAGCAGACGCCATTTGCCGTGCGGGAAAATCAATTCTCTCTTGTGCTTCTTGACACATTCTAGGTGCATGACTCGAATCTCCTTCCATTAGGTCGTCCACACTATCCGTCAACTTGTCAATTCGAGCTTCTTGACCCTGCATACATTTGGTTAAGCCTTCGATCGCTTTTGTCAAGTTTGCGAGTTGGTCCTCTACGGACGAAGCATTGGTCATCATTGCATGCATCACCATAGTAGACAATGAAGAATAACATGGATTCTCACAAACATGGTATTTGGACATGTTACACGGAGTAGATCCAGTACTCAAGGTATCACATCGATTGGCACAGGGGATTTCTTGGATTTAGACAAGCTAAGTTGGGCAAGAACCTTCTCGCTCCTTTCGACAATGTTATATCCTTATACAGTCATGCTTGCGGAGGATCTCACGTCTTTTGGAGATGACGAAACAAAGACAACAGAAGATTCGAACTGCACTTGTGATGTTCGTTGTCCCAACAATTTGGCTGGTTCCTTGTAATTGGTCCCATGCTTCCTTTAGTGACATCTAGGATGTTTTCCACAACAGTAGAAAATTTAGATTCTGCAGGCTTTGTGGAAGTGAACTTTGAGTTGGCCTTCTTAGGAGCCATCTTAGTGTTCTTGGATTTTGATTGTTGGAGAGAAGAGATGAGAGGCAAAGATAGTCCCACTGAGCGTGCCAAAATTTGTAACAACTAAAATTTCGTTCCTGAAAATAATAATCAAGACAAGAAATATAGCGAAATAAAAGTATTTTATTTCAATAATTTACGCGAGTTACAATCTTTGAACAATCTTAAGTAAAAAGATGTAATCCTCTGATTCTTCTACTCATGACCGTCAATTCGATAGCTTCGTTTGTTATTGAATTGATGGACCACTTGTTGTTGGAATTTGACCACGAATGCGGGGCTAGGCTTTGGTCACAAATGTGGAGGATAGAAACTTGCGGCTCACCCCTTGGAGACGACGACTTCTTGCTATGCGGAAGACTTGCGAATCACCACTAGAGATGAGAGTTTCTCTATGTATTTTTGTTGTTGTTCTTTTGGCCTTATGGAGACCCCTATTTATAGTCGTAGGGGAGAAAACTTGTGATAAACACATATCTTTTTCCTCCAATTTGATTGGCCAACTTGAGTCATCAAACCTATCATTAAAGCTATGTGATAAGCTTGCATATAATTGGTTGAACCGTGTGATTTGAAAATTTGGCAACATTTGATTGGTCCTTACATTTGACTTGGCATGCTATATCACTTATGTGCGTGGCATGATTTTAGTGGTCCTTGATTTGACTTGGCGTGCCATGTCATTTGACCCATGAGATGGACCTTGGGCTTATCATTTGAAGTCCGACAAGATGGATTAGCCTAATCTACGTGGGCTCTTAATTAAATCGATATACATATATGAGATTTAAATAATAAATTCAATTATACTAGCCTATAATCCTTATGTGGGCTAACAAATCTTTGAATTTAAAATATGATCCAAATAATTTAATGAACATAAACTCAATAAAATTCAATCGTCTACAATGTTCATGCATGATTCTGAACTAGTATAAACTTTAAGGTACTGATCTAGTTATGACTAACTGCTTGCGTGGCAGAGGAAATAGCCATTATCGCGGATTAAGCAAGTGGATAAGGATGGGATTGAAGTCCGCCAATATGGTAAAAGCTCTTGACTAAAAGTAGTGAGCTAATAAATAGATTATAATAATTGGAAGTTTTTATGTGTGGAAAGTTTTTAATTGTATTTGTGAGAAGACAAACTAATATAGTAACTTGTTAAATATAAAATTACAAAATTTTAGATAGGATTGCTTATACAATAAATGTGTATTAGTTAATCTACATATATGTTTTCAAAAGGATAAAGTATATTTATCTTAGCTAATTTGAGGGTATTACACTGTGAATTGTATGTATCTGAACTTTTATCACATAATTTTTTGAACTTTGAACACACGTAAAATAAATAATGTAAAGTTGTAAACTTGTAATCATCGAGAACGATTAGTATAGTTTAATCGGCTGTAAGAGTTTCTTATTCTGTTTTCCCTTATATCAATTTATGCTCATTGGGTACATTAGTTACTTTTACGTATTTAATTTTTATTTAACAAGGTTTTGTAAAATTAATTTTAAAAATATATTACTGTACAAAACTTAAATCAGTAAAAAATACTAGTTGACATCAGAAAAAAAGAGTGATAACAAATTATGGCAAGTTATAGAAAGTTGATCAAGTTCAATGTATAAAGGTGGAAAAATGGTTCTACCTTCAAAAAAATGACTAGAGTAAAAACCCTTAAAGATAAAGAGAAATGGATAGACCGCAGATTAAGTAAATAATTTATCCTAGCCAAAATTAGGGGGATCTTTCTCTATATATAAAGCTAACTCTTGGATGAAAGTACTCAACAAAAAACATAGAACTCACTCTCCCTTCTTATTCTGGTCATGGCTGACAAAAAGCAAGGGAGAAATGCTGTTTGTGGGCAACCCCAGATAGCTTTTGATCCTCCCAAGAAACCAAAAAGAAACAAGTATGCCGTTGCTTGTTCTTTTCTAGCTTCCTTAGCATCCATCTTGCTTGGTTATGGTAAGAATTCTTTTTCCCCTTGGCCTTCTCATCTCTCAAAAAGTTTGTGATCTTTTCAATTGTTCTGCCTGTAAACAATTGCCTGTACATTTGTAGCCTGTACATTTTTTCACTAGAGAAACACTACCTGTGTTTTAATTTTAAAAAAAAAAAACGCGGAAAAAGAGTCACTCTTTAATAATGCTTTCTCGAATAACATTCATTCAACAGGTTTCTTTTTACGCCATCTCAGAAATTATATATACATTATAAGGTTTTCACTGACGCACCGCTAGTGTAACTTGATCGATTTGTCGGATTTAGGGGTGGCTTTTACTATTTAGCCAACCCCTTTCGTCTAATCAAGAGGTTATTGAATTTGAGAAACTAAAAGATTTAGTTCTTTTTCTTTGTCCATTAATCTAGAGATTTAAAAAGCCTTTTAAACTGTTTTTCAAGCATGTTTTTTTGTGAAAACGTTTCTTAGACCACTTTACTATGAATAAATCCAAACAGTGAGGAGGTACCTAGGCGTTGCTCTATTCACATTTCCCTTCTTTATCATGTCTATGCAGAGTCCTCTTTTTGACGAATTTAATCTGTATATAGGCTGACATAGAAAAAAATTCTTTTACACTATTAATATAATTTAATTGATTGTAATAATTATTTATCTATTTTTCATGTTATCAACTCACATTCACTATAGACAAGTATATTTCTTGATTTAAATAGCTTGACAACGTAAAGTAATTTCGCAATTATAAGGGTAAAAAAGTCATATTGTTCTTCAAATTTCTTAAAGGAATTAAATTTTTATACATAACTAGCCTAGTTTTAACTCTTGTAACATGTTGATTAAAATGAAATTCCTTTCATAAAATGTGATTTCACGGCAATTTAAATTGCGGATATGGTTTGACCATGCAGATATAGGAGTGATGAGTGGAGCCATCATCTACATCAAAAAAGACCTCAACATCAACGATGTACAAGTGGAGATTCTTGCAGGAATCCTCAATCTCTATTCCCTTATTGGATCCGCCGCCGCTGGCCGAACTTCCGATTGGATAGGCCGCCGGAACACTATGGTGGTGGCGGCAGTAATCTTCTTTGTAGGAGCACTCTTAATGGGTTTCGCTACTAACTATGCCTTCCTCATGTTTGGCCGATTCGTCGCTGGCGTCGGTGTCGGTTACGCACTCATGATTGCTCCGGTTTACACGGCTGAGGTGTCACCGGCGTCTTCTCGGGGTTTCCTCACTTCATTTCCTGAAGTGTTTATTAATGGAGGTACGTGCGTGGTAGTTAGCTAGTAATGTTTCTTTTTTTTTGGATTTTGAGTTCTAAGTTGACTTAGGCATTTTCTCTTCACATGGAAAAAAAATAATAACAACACATTAACATGATTCATGAATCATCATAGTGGTGTAATATTTTTCTAATAAATATTTCTTGAATTTAACTTATTTATGTGATCTTGTAAAGAAATCTTATACTATCAATATAATTTACTTACTTTATTAGACTCATCATAAAAAGTTATATTGCTTATTATTCTAAATCAATTTAACCTGATGATTAAATTAAAAGTGAGTGTGTCATCGAATGAGCCAACTTACTTTAATGGAGTACTTAGTAAAGTAACTCTGCAATTTGAGACTCCAATCCTAATTCGTTCCCGTAAAGTTCTTTTATCCTATGTATGACCGTTACTGCAAATTATATATCTTCCTTTTATAGTTAAACTAATTATTATTGTAAAATTTCTTCGTAAGGTCGATGGATAATTTTAACGGGAAAATGTTGACCATATATTACTAATAATAATAATAATAATAATAATAATAATAATAATAATCATCTTACCATCTTAATTAGCGACCGTTGAACCTTTCTGGCATTTGATGTTTATCTAATTCTCTAAGATGATGCACATAGCGAGATTTTATAGAATTCATATATGCGAACATTATAGTTCTAGATTTCCCGTTCCGTTTCTATATCATCACTAGCCTATTATTCTCAGAGTGGTTAACTCTTGTTGCTTAATTTTGTTGACAACAGGTATATTGCTGGGATATGTGTCCAACTTCGCCTTCTCCAAGCTCCCAGCACACTTGAGCTGGCGATTCATGTTAGGTATCGGAGCAGTTCCTTCTGTATTCTTGGCTATAAGTGTTCTAGCCATGCCGGAGTCACCGCGTTGGCTCGTCATGCAAGGTCGACTTTCCGAAGCAAGAACTGTTCTTAAGAAAACCTCCGAATCACCCGAAGAAGCAGACTTGAGACTTTCTGAAATCAAAGAAGCCGCTGGCATACCCGAATGCTGCAACGACGACGTTGTGGAAGTCCCAAAACGTCCCAAAGGTGACTGTGTATGGAGAGAACTATTCATTTCTCCTACACCAGCTATTAAACACATAGTACTTACTGGCCTTGGTATCCATTTTTTTCAACAAGCAAGTGGAATTGACTCTGTTGTTTTGTATAGTCCAACAATTTTTGAGAAGGCGGGTATTAAATCAGACACGGATAGGTTACTTGCCACAGTAGCAGTGGGAATAGTAAAGACAATATTTATTTTAGTAGCCACATTTTTACTAGACAGAGTTGGACGTAGGCCGTTGCTTCTAACAAGTGTTGGTGGAATGGTCATGTCATTAATATTCCTCTCAATTGGCCTTACAGTACTTGACCACTCAGATGGCACGGTATTTTGGGCCATAGCACTTTGTATCACGATGGTATTGGCTTATGTTGCACTTTTCTCAATTGGGGCTGGTCCCATCACATGGGTGTATAGTTCTGAGATTTTTCCATTAAGACTCAGGGCAACAGGGTGCAGTTTAGCGGTGGCACTGAACAGGGTGACAAGTGGGGTGGTATCAATGACATTCTTGTCGTTAGAAAAGGCGATAACAATCGGAGGGGCGTTCTTCTTTTATGCAGGACTTGCTGGATTGGCTTGGGTGTTTTTCTTTACGTTAATCCCAGAAACGCAGGGGAAAACATTGGAGGAAACTGAGGAATTGTTTGGAGCTTTCTTCAAGTGGAGGTCAACATTGCGAGAGCTCAAGGCAAAAGAAAAGAATAACAACGCCCAGATTCAGATGGCTACTGTGCCTGCTGTTGGTAGTTGAAAAAGACAATGGAAAATATTTGGATATCCTTGACATTGGTTTTACTACAGGGGATTTTCTGTCAACTTAAACTATTACAAGTTGGAGAACCATCCTTGTTTCGGTGTTTTAATATTGTTGTCCCTTTTGCATTTACATAGTTCAAAATAGAATAGATTACGAGATATTTAAACTCGTAATATGGCCGTTTAAAATAGTAACCATTTTAGCTGTTTGGCTGTTTTCATGGAAATTAAACTTTTCTCTCCTCACCTCTCAAGATGTCGGCTTGGTTGGAAGTGAAAAAATAATAATATGGAATGTAGGAAGTATGGATAAAGGGGTAAAGAAAGAAACATGTTAGGAGAAAAAATATACTCTCTCTGTTTCAATTTACACATTTTCTATTTTGTCCGTTTCAAAAAGAATTACATATTTCTACAATTGAAAATAATTCAACTTTAAATTTTTTATTTTATTCTTTTTACCCTTAATGAGAAGCTTTTATAACCTCACAAATGTCATGGCCCCACAAATTTTTACCCCTTAACCTTTTAAGACCACAAGTTTTAGAAATCTTCTTTTTTTTTCTTCTTAAACTCCGTGCCAAGTCAAACTAACTCATCTAATTTGAAACGGATGGATTATACTTGTCTCTCATGTAAGGATTTCCAAAGGGGTTTGTAATATCTTGGGCCACTCAACCAATTACTTTAAGGGGACATTTGCTATGAAGCATACGAATAATGTTGATAGAGTATATTAGTAATGTTGATATTAGTTATACTTGTATTAGTTATGCTGACATTAGTTATGCTGACATATTTCTTATCCATTATTTCGTTTGATGTATTAAAGTGTTGCACAATTTCTAAAAGAATTGTTTGGTTTACAAAAATACACTCATAATCAGTCCATAACTTTATCTTTTTGAAAGAAATATATGTTGAGGAATGTTTTTATATGAAAAAGATTTTAAAAAATTATTTGATTTGTCTATCTATATTGTAGTATGAAACTGAATATTTATTTATTAAAAAAAATATTCTAAGTATTTATTTATTTACAAAGGATCAAATTTTATTTCACTTTCTTGGAATATTTCAAACTTGCACTAATATAATAGCATATTTTAATCAAGCATAAATTTTGAAGGACAATTTTATCTTTAATTGAGCTAATGCATGCATTAAAACCCATTGCATTGTTAATACCATGGTTTCCTATGCATTAGCTATGCATAGGATAATACCAAATAGGGTGTATAACTAATGCTTGCATAACTAATGCATAAGTTAAAAAAGTGTACCAAACAAGGTATTCTTAATACGCAAAGCTAATGCATACATTATTTTATCTAATGCATCATACCAAACGACCCCTAAAGGTTTGGATTGATGCTTAGATATTTACACGTACAGGGGTGTTTACCCGTAAAACGGTACAGTTGAATTTATACGTGGTTTATAGAAAAATGAATCAATTTGATCCTAAAATGATAAATGAATTAGATAAAAATGTAAGGCTTAGCGTTAAAATAGAGATAAGACAATACAGATCTTGAGCCCGGGAACAAAGCTTTCGGAGGCAGTAAGAATAATATAAATGAGCAAGAAAGTAAAATGTTATTGAGCTTGAACAAAGTCTAGTATATGCTTGTTAGAAAATTCGTGTCCTTACAATGATGATAGAGCTCACTATTTATAGCTGCACCTAGGGAACAAGGTCCTAGGATCAAGTCCCTCTTAAATGACAATTATGAGGGCTATTGAAGAATCTCTAATGGTTGGCAGAGAAGGCCATACTTTGTAACAGACCATGCACTTAATGCTATACAACATTCTTCATTAAATGCTACCGGGTGGTAGGCATTTATTTCGCCTTTATGAATGTCATTCTCTCCGGTAACAAACGAGATCGTTGCCTTCGGACCCGACTATCTTCTGTCTTTGGCTCCATATGTCGCTTTCTCATTCGATCATTAAATATGAACATATTTTACCCTATACAAATAGTCCACTTGCTTTCCAGTAACATAACTTTGTGTCACCGGAATGTTGGTAAAGATATCTTTTTTGGCAAAAATTCTCTGACCCCCTCTGAGAAGTTTCTGACGATTGATTAGATGCACGTCTCTCCACATTTAATGTCCCGAACACGCGTCATCCAATGATTTAGCATCACTTTTGCCCGTTATCGAGGTAACTACTGCCACAATTTTAGCCGTCTATTCCTTTACTTATACACATCAAACTTCTTTATTTGCACTTTATGATTCTCCAAACTTTCTCAAACTCTCTTTACCCAACTCATACTTTGTCTTCAACCTTTCTTTAATCTTCTTCTTCAGAGAAACCCTTCCTTCATGTCTGATAAGAATGGCTTCTTCTTCCAAAAACCCTTGTTCTTCAAAAAATAAAGGTAAAGCTGATGATACTGCTCCTGCTACAGTGAACGCCATCATCCCAAGAAGTCTTGTCACAACTAAGGACTTCGAGGAGAAGTATCGTTCCGCTAACCCTCGTACATGGGCCGTTGACATGTACCCTTATTCCATCTGTTCTTTCAGTATTCCTGCTGTTAAGGAAGACTGCCGTTGCCAAGATTTAGACATTATCGTTCCTGACCTAGCGGAGTAGATAATCTTACCCAAGAAGGATTTCACGTATTTTTATATGTATCCCTTCACTTTGGGGTCGTTTTATTTGAGTGGGGAACTTGACTATGTTATTGTGGAGTTCTGCATTCGTTACCAGCTATGCCTGGCACAAGTAAATCCTTCTGTGTGAAGGACAGTCATTTGTCTTCTGTGCTAGGAGACGGGAGAGGAGCTAAACCTAGCTCGTTTAATGAACCTTTATTCCCCTAAGATTTTTCGTAGGGGAATGATAAATTTCAGCAAACATGGTCACCATGCTCTGCTGGCCATCATGGATGATGACAACGACTATGGGTGGATGTAACGATTCGTTGCAGTTGCAACATGGGGCATCATTCCAGCCACGGCTTCATCCTTTCCGAAATTATAGAACCATACTCGTAAGTTCATCGTTTGTTTCTTCTTCTAGATAAAGATCATCCCATGCTATTACTGATTCCTCTTCTTTCACTTGTTTCCGCAACTCGGTGGGTTCCACTAAGGGTCGAAGGCTTGGACCAGTGGGTCCAAAAGATTTTGGATGTTATTATACCTGAGACCCGTATGTGGAAAGAGGGCTTCTCTGCATGGAAGACTGTGACCTTCATCAGCTCAATAGAATGCTCAATCTATTGAGCTAGTTACACGAACCGAGGACGATGCCTCAGCACTCTAGGGGAGTTCGATATGGTGGAAGATGCTAACTCAGGCTTCCAAGCCCTAGTTGCCGTGCCCGATACTCTGAGTTTGAGTGCCAGGTTCCTTCTGTCTTCGTTTGATGAGCAACCAACCACTAACACTACATTTGCTGCAACTGCTTCTCATCCTACGACATCATCGGCTTCATCTTCCTCTTCTCCAACTCCGTCATTGCCACCAGCAACTGCTACATCATCTCCATCAGCCACAGCTGCCCGAGAGGAGGATGTCCCTCTTCCCCAATCCCTAGTTCATGGGAATTTAGGGCAAAATTATGCGTTCCCTCCAAAGATACCCAAAGGAGGAGGAGTGTCGCCTTTTTGGTCTCTACCAGATGCCATATGTTATCCTAGCAGGTGGAGCTTGCTAACTATCTAAAGCCTTTGGCTTCAGAAAAAGATAGGGATAAGATACAAACTCTCTCGAGAGAGTGTTTGTTGAATAATGCCATGCACAACGCAGGTGGTATAGCCTTTGTTTCCTCTGTCATTTCTTCTATCTTTGTTATGGCATAGTTTTGAATTTGTATTTTTGTTTTGCAGGCCTGCTTCCTTGCTTCCGAGGGCCTTTAAAGGTTGATTCATGATAAGGAGGAACTTACCTTCTAGAGGGATCAATTTTTGGCCGAGCGAGACCAAACTACTAATCGCCTCTAGAACTGGAAGTACGAGCTGCTGAGGCCGTTGGGTTGGAGGCTCGGTTGCAGCAAAGCGAGCAAGAAGTAGTGACTCTTAGTGAGGATATCGCCTCGTTAAGTTAACAATTTGAAGAAACTAAGGCCAAATGGGTTGAGGTTCATAATACCGTTCTTGCTGCATCGGATCGCGAGGCTACCACTGCAGAGAGATTGAATAATTTGGAGGCAGCCTTAAACTCCGAAACTCAAGAGGTTACTGCTGTCGAGGCGAAGTATGCCCGGTTAGAGGAGAAGCATAAAAGGACCATCAAGCATAATAGAGTTTTCAGCTCCACGGTCCGCGAGCTTGATGTCAGCCTCCGGTCCAACAGATCAGCGTAGGATAACCTTTCTGCTGAGGTCGACCAACTTAAAGAAGAACTCCAGCACCGAGCGACTTCCCTCGTTGTTGAGAAAATGTATGCTATGTACAACATATGGAGAAAAACCTTGGAAGATGCCAAAGCGGGTGTCATTGACTTTGATGCCGAAATCTCTAAGGCCCGTGAGCTGGAGTCAACTGCCAAAAGGGATCTTCCGGTCCGGCCTGATGCTACCGACTCTTCTAGTCCTAGTTTTGAGTTCTCGAAAACTGAAGAAGAAGCGGAAGGTGATGATGTTGAAGGCTAAAATGATGATGGCCAAAATATTGAGTCGGCGGCGGATCCACCCACTTCTCCTGGGGGTGCAAATGCTTCTCTTCCTCCGGGTTCTGGAGATGCAGTAGCTTAGATTTTGCTTTCTTTTCTTTTCCATACTTTTGTATTTGTGCTACTTGGCACATTTTTTTTTGAATAGAAACACTTTTTCGTTCAAGTATTGTGCAAGATTTTCTTTTTGCAAACTTTTCGTTTAAGTATTTTTGCAAGTTTTGCTCTTTGCGTCCTTTTTGTTTAAGTATTCTTGTCAGTTTTCCACGCCGAGATATGCGAGTTTTCGAGTGTATTTTTCCCCGGTAGTATTTGGATTTCTGGCATAGGTTCTTCTGAAATCAAGCTTTTAACATGAGGGTTTCGTAAGAGAGGGCCCTCTTATGTTTACGGTGCTCTTGAAGAGGACGTCTCCTGTTCATTACGGCACTAGCATTAGAAGCACTTGTTTAACTTTCAAATGATAAAATCAATTCATCGTTCAGACAAGAAACAAGATAGAAATAAAATAACTTTACTTTATTCCTTCCATTTTCAAAAGTTACATAAGCACTCGTTGTGCTAAATAGATTGTCATTTCTTGTGGCTAACTTGTACAACTTGTTTCTACAGGGCTGGCCGCGCAGTCCCTCATCCTGATGATACAATTATGTTTTCAAGCTTCGTATTCTGGTTGAGATGGCAGTCATTGTTAACGTATCCTCATATCATTCCCCCTAGTGTTCGATTGCAAAAAATGCGAATTTGAACACTGGAAGTTTTGCACCGTTTGAGGATTCCACTAGTGAATTGCTCGATAATCTTCAGTTCGATAGCAAACTTCACTTCCCCTTAAGAATTTATGCTACGGAGCCAAAGATTATCTAACAATCTTCCAGTGGCTTGCACTTGTGAATGGTCGGGTAATCACTGTGCGACAACAAACTTTACTTCCTAGTAGGATTGCTATCTAGCAAAAGATTATCTAACCACTCCATAGTGGTTCTTTGCTAGTATGCCTTGTCATTTAAAGGTCTTATTGCTGTTGCTGAAGCTTCCTTCGTAGTATGCTTTCCCTTGCTGCCTCGTTAAAAACATTGCCAAAAAAACCTAATTGGGACAAAAACTGGACAAAGGGAAAAAGAGTACAGCACATACTTTCAGTACAGGCGAGGCTCATCAGCAATAGTATCTCTTGAGGTGTGCCACATTCCAGTTGCTTGGCAACCTTTCTCCATCTTGATTTTCTAACTTGTATGACCCTTTCCTGGTGACAGCTGAAACCTGGTAGGGGCCTTCCCATGTTGGACCTAGCTTCCCCGCATTGAGCTCCCGGGTGTTCTGAGTTGCTTTCCTTAAAACCAAGTCTCATACTTTGAAATAATGGAGGTTGGATCTTCGATTGTAATATCTCTCTATTCTCTATTTTTGGGCTGCCATCCTTATATGCACCAAGTCCCTGCGTTCATCGAGCAGCTCTAAATTGACTAACGTTGCTTCATTGTTTGTTTCTTCATTTGCCCGGAAATATCTCAAGGTAGGCTCTCCTACTTCCACCGAGATCAGGGCTTCTTCCTGGTACAAAGAGAGAAATGAGTCTCCCCCATGCTCGATTTGGCCATTGTTCAGTATGCCCCTAGTACACCGGGTAGCTCTTCGGGCCATTTGCCTTTAACTGCTTCACATCTCTTCTTGAGATTTTATATAATCACCTCGTTTATTGATTTTGCTTGACTGTTTGCCCTCAGATGATAGGGTGATGATGTGATCCTTTTGATTTTTAGGTCTTCAAGGAACTTTGTGACTTTTGCGCCTATAAATTACGGCTCGTTATCGCAGGCTATCTCTTTTGGTATCCCAAATATGAAAATTATATCCTCCCACAAGAAATCTACCTCTTCATGTTCGTCGATCTTCTGATAAGGACTTGCTTCAACCCACTTAGAAAAATGGTCAGTTAAAATCAAAAGAAATCTTATCTTACCGGGAGCCGTTGGCAAGGGTCCAATGAAATCCATTCTCCACCGAATGGACATGGTGAGAAAACTGAGTGCAATGGCTCTGCCGGTTGATGTACCAACGTTGTGAAACATTGACATTTATCACATTTTTAACATAAGTTTAGGCGTCTTGTTCGATACGGGGCCAATAGTATCCTACCCTAATTAATTTTAACACTAAGGAATCTGCGCTTGAGTGATTTCCGCGGATCCCTTCGTGGACTTCTCGCATAATATAATTAGCTTCAGAGGCTCCCAAACATCGGGCCAATGGGCCTTGGATAGATCTTCTGTATAATTGACCACTCTTAAAGTTGTATCAAGCTACTTTAGTGTGCAATGCCCGAGATGACTTAGGAGCTTCAGGCAATTTTCCATGTTCGAGATAGTCAATAATCTAGTTTCTCCATTCCAGACCAAATTGGTCGCTTTTACCTCGTAATAGCTATCCGCGTCCAATACCGAATGCATAAGTTGTACTACCGTGCCAGGCTCTGATCCCTTCATCTCTGTGGACGATCCAAGGTTGGCTAGTGCATCTGCTTCCGCATTCTCTTCCCTCGGGATATGCGTAATTTACCATTCCCGGAACCAAGAGAGCAGAGCCTGGACTTTCATTAGGTATTATTGCATGCATTCCTCTTTGGCTTCGAAGATCCCGTAGACCTAATTTACTACCAAGTGGGAGTCGCATTTGATTTCTTTGACCTTGGAGTCTTGTTCTTGGGCCAATTCGAGCCCTACAATCAAAGCTTCATACTCCGCTTCATTGTTAGTCAGAGGAACAATTCTTATGGCCTGTCTTAGGGTTTCTCCCAAGGGTGTGGTTAACACTATGTCAAGCCCGGACCCTTTCACATTGGAAACTCCGTCCGTAAACAAGGTCCAAACTCCTGATGTCAATTCCGACACCATTACTGCTTCTTTGGTAGCCAAAGGTGAACGTATCGAACTAAAATCAGCCACAAAGTCGATCAAAACTTGTGACTTAATTGCAGTCCTGGGTTTATATTCTATGTCAAATTCACTCATTTTGACGGCCCACTTGGCCAGCCTACCTAAGAGTTCAGGTTTATGAAAAATATTTTATAGGGGAAAAGTGGTCACTATAGCTATCGGGTGACATTGAAAATAAGGCCTTAGCTTTCGAGCGGCAACTACGAGGGCAAAGGCCAATATTTCCAGATGTGGGTAGCAATTTTCTGCCCCTATCAAAATTTTACTTAGATAATAAATATAAGATTGTATTCCTTCGTCCTCGCGGACTAAAACAGCACTTACCGCTACCTCTGTGACCGCTAAGTAGATCAGTAGTTGTTCACCGTCCTTCAGCTTTGAAAGTAACGAAGGACTTGATAAATACCTTTTCAGATCCTTCAAAGCATGCTAACATCCCGGTGTCGGTTCAAAGTTATTCTTCTTTTTGAGAAGTGCGAAGAAATGATGGATTTTTTCCGAAGATCGAGAAATGAATCTGCTCAAAGCAGCTAGTCTCCCCGCTAGCCTTTGAACTACTTTTACGCTTGATAGCTGGTCAGGGATGTCTTCGACGACTTTAATTTTATTGGGGTTAACCTCGATCCCCCTTTGTGACACGAGAAAATCCAGGAATTTATCATAGCCAACCCTGAACGCACACTTCTTGGGGTTAAGCTTCATATTGTGTTTCCTTAAGATGTCATAGGTCTATTGCAGGTGATTTAGATGGTCACCTACGTTCAAAGACTTAACCAGCATATCATCTATGTAAACTTCCATAGTTTGCCCTATTTGTTTCTCAAACATTTTGTTTACGAGCCGTTGATAACTGACTCCGCGTTCTTTAGCCCGAAAGGCATCACATTGTAACAATATGTGCCAAAGTTCGTAATGAACGAAGTTTTTTCCTGATCATCTGGGTTCATCTTGATTTGGTTATACCCGGATTAAGCATAGAGGAAACTCATTAACTCGTGTCCAGCAGCCGCATCAATGATTTGATCAATGTTTGGTAATAGGAATGAGTCTTTTGGGTATGCCTTATTTAAATCCTTATCGTCTACGCACATGTGAAACTTATTATCTTCTTTGGAACTATTACTATGTTAGCTAGCCAGTCAGGATACTTTACCTCTCGGATTGAACCAATATCAAGCAAATGAGTTACCTCTTCTTTGATGAATTTATTCCTTACCTTGGCAATGGGCGTTTTTTCTGTCTTACCGGAGGGATGTTGGGATCCAGGCTTAGTCTGTGCAATGCCGCTTCTGGCGGGATGCCTGTCATATCCGCATGCGACCATGCAAAGCAATTGACATTAAGTTTTTGAAATTCAACAAATCCATTTATGAACTCGGGGTATAGTTCTGTCCCCAAGTGGAACTTCCTCTCCAAGAATTTTTTGAACAATGCAACTTGTTCAAGTTCTTCTACCGTGGATTTTGCTACGTCCGTTTCTTCTGGTACCTGAAAATATCTTGGTAACTGATAGGATTCTGATGACTCCTCCCCTTGGTTGACTACGATCGGCTTGGGAGCAGGCGCCGATTCCTGTAATTTCTATGTCGCATGCTCCTTCCTTTTGCTACTAGAAACTGATATCACATTCATCTCCCTTGTTGCTGGTTGGTCGCCTCTTATTTGTTTAATTCCCTCGAAAGTTGGGAATTTCAGCAACTGGTGATATGTTGACGGCATAACCTTCATTTCGTGCAACCACAGACTCCCCAGGATAATATTATAGGCCATATCGTCGTCCACGACCTGGAAGAGGGTTGTCTTCATCACCCCATCGGTATTCGTGGGAAGCAAGATCTCTCCTCGGGTTGTCACGCTTGCTAGGTTAAACCTAGCGAGGAGTTTTGTGGCTAGAATGATAATTCTGATGAGCTTGGCTTGCTCAAATACTCTCCATTGGATGATGTTGGCCGAACATCCTGGGTCCACCAGAACACGTTTAATTTTAAAATATATGACATTTAAGAGATTACCAATGTGTTGTTGTGCGACACCAGTTTTCCATCTGTGTCTTCTTCCGTGAAAGTGATGTCGTCTTCAGCGACTCCCCGGAGTCTCTTGATGTTGGTCACTGACACCTTCAACTTTTTTGCACCATTAATCTCGTTTCCCACGAAATCATGTTGTTGACTAGCATGTGGGACTTTCTCCAACTTTTGAAGGTTTCGCATTGTCACGATTACGACCTTAGTTGTTTTTAGCCCGGTCGCATAAAAATTCTCAGAGATGCCCGTTTTTTAGTGATGCCGCCACCTTCTCGTGTAGACGTCAACATCCCCCTATCTAGCGACCGTTGGTCCCATGATATTCACACCATAAATTAGGATCCCTTTGACTGGGATCGAATCTCATTGTCTTCGAGAACCGTGCCTCTTTGATGTTCCTCATAGTCGATACCAGCTCCATTACGCTGACGTTAAAGTTTTATTCGAAAAGACTGGGACAGGAGGAATCTCGAGAAACCTGATGTTTCCTTATCCTATAACGACCTATTATTTCGGCCGCGATCAGTAATTCGGACTCTCCTTGTGCAATCCTGAATATGTCGGCCTTTTGGGCCTATACCTTCCTGGCCCCCGCGTGAGCCTTAATGAAAGAATCTGCAAGCATCTCAACGGAATCTATGGAATGCTCAAGCAAGAGAGAATACCATGTTAGGGCCCCCTCCGTGAGGGTCTCTCTTACTTTCTTCAACAAGACTGACTCGATCTCTTGCGGAGTCAAATCGTTCCCCTTCACCGTCGTTGTATAGGTGGTGATATGCTCGTGAGGATCTGAAGTCCCATCATAATTCGGCATATTCGGCATTTTGAACTGCTTCGGGATCAACTTTGGTTCCGCGCTTGGATTGAACGGCAGTTGGGTGTACTACTTTGAGTCCGGCCCTTTCAACACTGGTGGTGCGCCCGGAATTCGATCTATTTGGGCATTTAGTTCACTCATAAACCGCATGAGTTCGATTTTAAAGGGATCACTCTCGCTGTTGTGACTGGATCCGCTACCGTTCCCCCCGGCCCCATCGAAGCCGACCTTGCCCCTCAGGGTGTTGTTGTCGACCCTTCGCGTTGTTTGATTTGCTTTAGCACCGGGAGGATTTGGGCATCTTCCATTCGCATTGCTGGAAGTACCCGACAATGCCTGCTTCAGCTCTGTCATGACCTGATCGTCTCGTGTGAGATGGCCTATAATGGCCTCTTGTTGTTCTTTCAAGATCCTTACTGTTTCGAGGACGTGCTCGTCTTCTACATCATCAGGAGTCGCCTCTCGAACATATCGCGGATATCGTCCGGCATGGACCGGCATGGCCTCATCCCCCTCGTTGCAGGTATTACTAATTGAATCCTCGTGTTAAGGCCTAAACATTGTGTGCGATGTTGACACCGTTATCTTTCATTTTTTATGGTTTTTGCTAATAACAAAGAATCAAACAAGTTAGTAATAGATGTAGGGATCAATTTCAGTTACATAACTGTCTATGCCCCACGGTGGGCACCAAACAGTTTACCCATAAAACAATACAGTTGAATTTATACATGGTTTATAGACAAGTGAATCGATTTGATCCTAACATTATAAAGGAATTAGATAAAAATGTAAGGTTTAGCGCTAAAATCGAGATAAGACGATAGAGATTTTGAGTCCGAGAACAGATCTTCCGGAGGCAGTAAGTATAATATAAATGAGCAAGAAAGTAAAATGTTGTTGAGCTTTGAACAAAATCTAGTATATGCTTGTCAGAAAATTTGTGTCCTTACAATGATGGTAGAGCTCACTATTTATAGCTGCACCTAGGGAACAAGGTCCTAGGATCAAGTCCCTCTTATACGGACCATACACTTAATATTATAGAATATTCTTCATTGAATGCCACCGGGTGGCAGGCATTTATTTCGCCTTTATGAATATCATTCTCTCCGGTAACAAACGAGATCGTTGCCTTCGGACCCGATTATCTCCTGTCTTCGGCTCCACGTGTCGCTTTCTCATATGAGCATTAAATATGAACATATTTTACCCTATACAAGGAAAATTTATTAACTTTTATTTATAAATTCCAGGAGAATTAAAAAATATAGAAAATAAAAGAAAAGGAGAAAAGAGGAGAGACAAGAAGTTTATATGATAGTGTCGATTTTAGTGTGTCCTTTGATGAAATAAGATATGAGAGATGTTTTGAGACGAGCATTTTATGAGGAAGCTGGAAAGCACTCTCCATCCATTGCATCAATGTAAATTTGAAAGCTTTTCATTTTGAACATTATGATTACAAGGGGAATGGATTTACGAGTTTAACCTGACATAGGATGTGGTTATCTCAACGAAAAAAGGATGAGTACCTTCATTTGAAAAGTTACTGGATGGTTCTCAATACTGTTTCCGGAAATAGAACAAATGAAAGGAAACGCTATCGCAGTGCTCTTTGTTATGCCTTGATGCATGTAAGCTGCAAAGTCGAGAGAATGTAGAGGTGGTGAAGGCACATTCAAGTGATCCTGTTTAAATATCCTTCCAGAGGAGGAGAAGGTTTCCCGTTTTGTGCTGGTGTATTTATGTGTATGCTTATGAGTTTTTGTACCTATAGGGGTATAGGACAAAAAGATGTTGTTAAAGGATGATATCTGATTATGTAATCTACCCTCTTGGTGTATGTGTATATAGAAAATGGATTTTACTCTTCCCCTACGCATGGTAACAATGAGAAGTACGATTTCTTTCTTGTTGAACTTCCTATTGTCTATTCGTCCCCTCAAATTTTATCCGTGTATGTTCTTGTAACGACCCGATAGATCGTTCTGAGTTCTAACTTTAATTTTTATGATCCGAGACCTCCCGTAGCTTCATATGATGTTTTTTGATTTGCGTGCATGGTCCGTGTTGCTTTTCGAAAAGCTTTTATATAAAATTTTAAAGAAAATAAAATTTTTGACTAAACATGAAGTTAGAATTGATTACGGTCAATATTTTGGGTAAATGACCCCGAATCGGTATTTTTGTAATTCTGGTAGGTCCGTATTGTAATTTTGGACTTAGGAGTGTGCCCGAAATTGAATTCGAATGTCCCTAGGTTGATTTGACTTCTTTTGCCAAAATTTAGCATTTTGAATGTTTGGAAATTCTGTAGGTTGACTTTAGAGTTATCGGGTTCAAATTTTGATTTTGGGACTTGGAATAGGTCCGTTTTCTTATTTTAAACTTGTCTGCAAAATTTGGTGCAATTCGGAGTTTGTTTGATAAGATTTGGACGCTTGGTTGTGATTCTAGAGGTTTTTGAGTTGTCTTTTGAATTTCATGCGTTGATGTCCGATTCGTGGTTTTAGATGTTATTTTGATGTTTCGATCCTGCGAACGAGTTCGTATGATATTTTTAGACTTGTACGGATGTTTCGTTTGGAGCCCCGAGCGCTCGGGTGAGTTTCGGACGTGTTTCGGATTGGATTGAGCTGGTTATAGGTTGCTAGTATGCTAGTGTTTCAGTTGTCGCAATTGCAAGCACCAGCATTGCAATTGCGAAGAGAACCTGGGAGGTTCAGATGTAGCAAATGCGACTCCCTCTTTGCATTTGCGAAGACAGTATAGGATTGGGTTGGGTCGTATTTGCGACCGTTGTGTCGCTTATGCAAATAAGGCTGCCGTCAATAATTGCGAAGCCCTGGTCGCAATTGCGATATCTATGTGGGCTGTCGGGGTTCGCTTTTGCGATTCCTGTTCCCCAATTGCGAGGGTTCGCAAATGCGAACCTAAGATCGCATTTTCGACGTCTACAGCTGAACAAAAAGGCTGGAAGATGAGATTTTAGACTTATCTTCATATCTTTGAGCCCTAGACTAGGTAGGAGGCGATTTGGAGAGTGGATCTTCACAAACAATCATTAGGTAAGTGATTTTGATCTATTTTCAATTATAGTACATGATTATACATGAGATTTAACATCGTCTAAGAAAATTTTGGGGATTTTAGCCTACATTTTGGAAAATAAAAATTTGAGATTTGAGAGTCGAATTGGACTCGGATTTGAAAACAAAAAATATATATGGATCGTGGAGTTATGGGTAGTCAAGATCTACCATTGGACTCGAGTTTTCATCGGCGGAGGGCCGGGGGTTAACTTTTGTTGACTTTTTTCAAATTCATAGAATCTTTTTCACTCGTAGGTAGTTTCTAAAGCTTGTTTTGAATTGTTTTATCGATAATTGGTTAGATTTGGTTGGTTTGGAAGCTTGTTCAAAAGGCAAGGCCGTGGTTGGTTGATTGACATTGTTACAGAGTGAGGTAAGTGTGGCCTTTAGCCTTAACTTGAGGGAATTAGGATTTGTTGGACTATTTGTTATGTCAACTATGCGTGAAAATGGCGTATATGCGAGGTGACGAGTGTATATGCGCCGTCATGAGATTTAGCATGCGGGGCTGGACTATTTACTTCCATGACTTCATGTATTCCATGTTATCTCTTGTTATATGCTTTTATACCTATATGTTCTTACTTGACGTTTGTGCTTTACTTGTTAATTTTTATTTAATTGTTACTTGTTTTAATTTGTTCATTTCTCACCCAATGTATGCTTACCTGCTACATGTTCCTACTTACTTTAATTGTATATTCTCATTGTCACATGATTTTACTTGTTTTTATTCTTCTTATATTACTTCATGCACTCTATTATACTATTTCGATTACGTGAGCCATTCTATTTCGGTATTAATGTTTTTGCCAAGGTTTGAGGATTATGAAGTATTGACTATTTTCCATTTTTACTAGTAGTTCCATATTGTTTCGTACGGTTCATTTCTCTGTTGTGTGGATATTTCTTGAATAGTGGTGTTGAGTTGTTTATGCTGATAAATTGATATTGGGGGATCAAGTTACACGCCACAACAGTACTGCAATGAATTGATATTGGGGATCGGGTTGCACCCCCCAACGAAATAGGAAATGATATGATATTGATATTGGAAATGAGGTGTACGTTGTACGGGATATTGTGTTGAAACTTGGGATCGGGTTGCATGCCGCAACTGATTTGATGTGTTTTAGTTGTTTGTGACTGTAGAGTTTATTATGACATTTGAGATTATGTTATTCTGGGGCCTCTGGCAATTAACCGTCGAGTCCGTTTATATGAGTTTACTGCTTTGTTTATATTCTTGTTTCCTGTTGTTATTATTTCGTACAGGTTATATGTGAGTGACTTGCCATAACCTCTCCACTACTTCGTCAAGGTTAGGCTCGGCACTTACAGAGTACATGTGGTCGGTTGTACTCATGCTATACTTCTACACTTCTTGTGCAGATATCATTGTTGGTCCCAACGACGCATAGCGGAGATTGCTCGAATTTAACTGCTTTCGGAGACTTGAGGTAGAGCTGCTAGTGCTCGCAGTACCTAAAGTCCTCTTCTACCCTATCTTTACTGTTTTCCTTATTTCGAACAATTGTAAATCATTCAGACTTTACCTGTAGAATTCTAGTGTGCTCATGTATTCATGACTCCAAACTTCTGGGATTTGTTTAGACTATGCTACGTATATTTATCACATTTATTTCAGACTATAACAATTTCGTATTATTAATGTTTTATTTTAAATTTTTAAAATTAGGCGCTATCATAATATCGAGGTTGAAATTTCGAATCGTGACAGTCCTAGATGTCCCTCTTCCAATTACTACTATATTGATGATGATGACAGAGGAGGTTTAGCATTTGTCATAGTGGTGATTGTTTCTTTTTATTTTGTGGAGGATCTTTTATATAAATCTTTCAAACTATTTACGAGTATATCCCTGGATTAAACAACTTAAACGGTGTTAGTATTGCAAAAGTCATTTTCAGGAAATACATCCCATAGAAAAGTCATTCTTTAGTTGTTATTTTTTGTTGTTTCTAATTTTTTTTATTTTTTCTTGAGGGAAAAACAATCTCTCTACCTCCACAAGGTAGGGATAAGATATACGTACATATATCCTTCCCAAACCTTATATTGTGAGAGATTATATTAAGTTTGTTGTTGTTATTGTAGAAAAGATATTTTCTAGTGTTTAGTTACCAGAAACTATTTTCCAAAAATAACAGTTTCCATCAAGAAGGGGAGAATGACTTCTTTCACTTACGGGCAGAAGTCATTTTCCTTATAACTATATTAACTTTTATATTCGCATGACTTTCTAATAGCTATGTATATTTAGTAAGATATCAATCCCATATATTTAGGCTATGAATATTTAGTAAGATATCACTGTATATTTAGTAAGATATCAATCCCATATATTTAGGCAATTAGTTATACTGTATCCAAAAACAGTCATACTATTGTACTATTTATATGATTGATTGGAATAGAGAAAGGCAAGGAGCCAATTCTAATATGGTATCAGAAGACCAGTTTCCTCTCCTCTAAAAACAAAAAAAAAAAAAAAAAACCCTATCGGCGCCCCTCCCGTTCCACCGAGAGATTCTCCCTTCCCAATCCCATATCTCTTATTTCTCTGAATTCTATCTCTGTCTCATATTCATAAAGAATTCTGTCTCTGTCTCATATTCTAATATGGGAATTCTGTCTCCATTCCCAATCCCATATTAATAAATTCAATACATATTAGTTGTAACTTTGAACAGAATTTTCTAAGAGGAACGGCGCAACAGAACCCCACCCCCCCCTCTCCATTCAGATAATGGCGTCCAAAACATAGCTTCACCCTGCCTCCACTGTCTTCAACATCAAGAGCTTCATACCAGTTACTTTGGAGATGGAATCAGGCCAGTATGCTTCCTGGTCTGAACTTTTCAAGATCCACTGTAGGGCCTTTCTTGTTCACGATCATCTCACTGCGAGACCCACCTCCTCCAAAATCGTAGCCACCCCTTCCGATAAAGAACCTCAACCACCAAAAACCGATGATGAATGGGATCGTCTAGATGCCATTGTTCTTCAATGGATTTATGGAACGATCTCCAATGACCTACTTCACACTATTCTGAAACCCAACTCCACTGCTTATGATGCCTGGATTGCCATTGAGAACATATTCCAAGACAACAAAAGTTCCCGCGCAATCCATCTCCTACACAAGCTCTCTAACACCCGTCTGGATGGCTTCTCTAGTGTCTCTGCTTATTGTCAAGAACTCAAGGTATTGGCTGACCAGCTTGCCAATGTTAATGCACCCGTGGACAATGACCGATTAGTTCTACAATTACTTGCTGGTTTGAATGATCAGTATGACGGGATTGCCACCATTCTTCAGCAACAAGAACCCCTTCCATCTTTTTAATACTGCCCGCTCCAAGCTTGTTCAAGTCGAAAGCCGAAAAGCCGAGCAAGCTCTACACGCCGCCAAGACTGCCGGAACAGCCCTGGCCGCCGGTACCTCACGTTCTCCAGCCACTGTCCAGCGCCCGAAATTCAACTCTGACCGCCGCCCGGACTTCACCTCTGACTGCTACCGAGGTCGTGGTCGCCCCAGGGGCCGCGGCCGAGGTCGCGGTTCATCGGGTCATGGCCGCCCGCACTACTACCCCAACCGGCCAACCAACTGGCCACCTTTCCCGTACTCACCATGGAGCATGCCTTGGACCGCCCCGCATCCTTACTAGCCGAACCATCAGCCATCTTGGGCCAACCCACCATGCCCCTACCCATCTTCTTCCAACAGGCCCACCCAAACTTCCCACAACGGACAGGGAATACTTGGACCCAGGCCCAATCAAGCCCATCACACTGCTTATGATCCAACAGACATAGAACAGGCGCTGTACACGATGTCCCTGCAACAACGAGATCCCACTCTTTACATGGACACCGGAGCAACAACCACTATGACCCACGAGCAAGGTGACTTTCATTCCTTTTCTAATAATTGCATTTCTCAAAATATTATTGTTGGTAATGGCGATACTATACCGGTTCATGGACAAGGCACAAAATACCTACCTAAACCTTTCCCACCCTTTATCCTTAAAAACATCCTATACTCCCCAAAATTGCTTAAAAACTTAATTTCAGTTCGTCGCTTTACCACCGACAATTCTGTATCCGTAGATGTGAAGGATTTCAAGACCCGGACCCCTATCCTCCGATGCAACAGCAGCGGTGACTTATACCCACTCGTGCTCGGATCCGGTCCCTCACAACCATCCGTTTTTGTGGCCAGTTCGTCACCACTCTGGCATCAACGTCTTGGACACCCAGGACAACAGTCTTTACATTCTTTAAAAACTTCGTGTTCTATTGATATTCATAAATTCAAGAGTAATAATGTTTGCCAGTCTTGTATTTATGGTAAAAGTATTCGTTTGCCATTCTCTACTTCTACTACTTGCACATCTCAGCCTTTTGATATTATCCATAGCGATTTGTGGACATCACCTATTGTTAGCACTGGGGGTCATAGATACTATATTTTGTTTTTGGATGATCTCACAGATTTCTTATAGACGTATCCCATCTCAAAGAAATCCCAAGTGTTCTCCATTTTTTGCCATTTTGCGAAACAAATTAAAACCCAATTTAAACGAACAATTAAAACATTTCAATGTGATAACGGAAAGGAGTATGTCAATGCCTCTTTCCAAAATTTTTTCGATGCAAATGGCATGCTTTTCCGTCTTTCTTGCCCACACACATCTTCCCAAAACGGCAAGGCCGAACGAAAAATCCGCACCATCAACAACATGGTCCGCACCTTGTTGGCCCATGCCTCCCTACCCAACACTTTTTGGAACCATGCCCTTGACACCGCCACTACCTATTAAACATCCTCCCCAACAAAATTCACAAACCAAAAACACCCACCGAAATGTTATATCATTGCACACCAACCTATGATCACTTGCGTGTGTTCGGGTGTTTATGTTATCCACTACCATTCATAAACTCGATAAACGCTCTCACCCTTGTGTCTTTTTGGGATACCCTCCCACTCATAGAGGATATAAATGTCTCAACCTTCAAACCAACCAAATCATAATATCCCGACACGTAGCGTTTGACGAGACCACATTTCCCTTTAAACATACCATCACCTCCGCACCATCTTATGATTTTCTAACCAACACCCTCCATCCTACCTACTGGTCGCATTGATCCCTCGGTTACTATACCACCAAATGAACATCACTCTTCTCGACCAGCCCAATCCCACCACACCCCTGTTTCTCCTAACTCCTCGGGCCCAACAACCACCAACCCGGCCCAGTCTCAGCTCCCAAACAACCCGCTTCCACCCACACCTGCCAGCCCACCAACACAACCAGCCAACAATCATTTCCCGAACCCGGTACCACCCCAGACCAGCCCGGTTCCGACTTCACAACACACTCCACCCCCACCCCCTCCCTCCCGTATGCACACCAGATCTATGAGTGGAATAGTCAAGCCCAAACAACATCTAAATCTCCACGCTTCCACCTCCACTGAATCCATCACACCCATCCCGAAAAACCCAACCCATGCTTTGTCTACCGGAGTGGTACTCCGCCATGACTAATGAGTATAATGCACTTATTAAAAACGGAACTTGGGAGTTGGTACCTCGCTAACCAGATATGAACATTATTAGAAGCATGTGGTTGTTTAAGCACAAATTCAAATCAGATGGTAGCTTGGAAAGATACAAAGCTAGATTGGTATGTGATGGTCAGACACAACAGGTTGGAGTGGATTGCGATGATACTTTCAGTCCAGTAGTCAAGCCAGCAACAATTCGTACGGTTCTATCCTTAGCTTTGTCTAAATCATGGTCCGTACATCAACTGGACATCACTAATGCTTTTCTTCATGGAAATCTAAATGAGACCGTTTACATGCATCAACCTATGGGTTTTCGCAACCGAGATTTTCCCGACCATGTGTGCTTGTTGAAAAAGTCTCTTTATGGACTCAAACAGGCACCACGGGCTTGGTATCAAAGGTTCACCGACTACGTGTTAACACTGGGTTTCACTCACAGCAAATGTGATGCCTCTCTCTTTACTCTTCATCAAGGAATTGACACAGCATATCTACTGCTGTATGTGGATGACATCCTCCTAGTCACCTCTTCTGCTTCCCTTAGACACCAACTCATGGCTAAACTTGCTAGTGAATTCGCCATGAAGGATCTTGGCCCTCTCAGCTTCTTTCTAGGCATCTCGGTCAACAGAAACAAAGACGCCATGTTTCTTTCTCAATAGTCTTATGCCATGGACATCATTGACAGAGCCGGTATGCAGTCATGTAACCCCGTTTCCACCCCGATTGACACAAATGCTAAACTAAGTGCCAACTCGGGTGACCCATTCAATGACCCTACTTTCTACCGCAGCTTAGCAGGATCCCTTCAGCATCTCACCTTTACCCGACCCGACATTACATATGCTGTGCAGCAGATCTATATGCATATGCATGCTCCAAGAACGGATCATTGGAATGCCTTGAAGAGGATCATCCGATACATCAAAGGCACGACTTCCTTTGGACTGACTCTCGGTTCAACCACTGCCCCCTCCTTGCTGGCTTACACTGATGCAGATTGGGCTGGGTGCCCGGACACTCGACGGTCCACCAGTGGGTATTGTATTTATTATGGAGATAATCTTATATCTTGGTCCTCAAAACGACAGAGTACTATCTCGCGTTCTAGTGCCGAATCTGAGTATCGGGGTGTTGCAAATATAGTGGCCGAGATCTGTTGGCTAAGGAATTTACTCCTGGATTGCACCATCCTCTTTCTCGTGCCACACTGGTCTATTGTGACAATGTCAGTGCTATATACCTGTCGGGCAATCCTGTGCAACATCAACGAACAAAGCATATTGAGCTTGACATTTATTTCGTTCGTGAACAGGTGCAGCGGGGACAGGTCCGAGTATTACACGTCCCATCTCGTTATCAGATTGCAGATATCTTCACTAAAGGCCTTCCTCGTATACTGTTTGAAGACTTCAGGTCTAGTCTCAGCATTTGTTCACCTCCAGCATCGACTGCGAGGGTATAATAGCTATGTATATTTAGTAAGATATCAATCCCATATATTTAGGCTATGAATATTTAGTAAGATATCACTATATATTTAGTAAGACATCAATCCCATATATTTAGGCAATTAGTTATACTGTATCCAAAAACAGTCATACCATTGTACTATTTATATGATTGATTGGAATAGAGAACGGCAAGGAGCCAATTCTAATACTTTCTCTAACTATTAAGAGCTCGATAGCTATATCAATAGAGCTCTGTGAGCTCCAACAATGAAGATATATGTGAATGAATCGAAGAGAGAGAATGGGAAAACAGAGTGTTTTGGAAGATTTGTCTTCTTTGATACTATTTTTTTTTATTGTACATGTGCTCATATATATATATATATATATATATATATATATACTAACTAATTCACTGACCTATTTAATTACAAAATAACCTCCTATAACTGACTACTAACCTACAACTAACTAACAGTCTGCACATGTAATGATCCGATAGGACATTTTGAGTTCTAGCTTCCTTTTCTATGTTTCGAAACCTTTCATATCATTACATGATAATTTATGACTTGTATGCATGGTCCTTGTCAGTTTCCGAAAAATTTATATGTGAAAATTTAAAGAAAATATGATTTTTAACCTTAAATGTGGCTAGAGTTGACCACAATCAATGTTTTGGTAAATGACCTCGGATCGGTATTTTGCCAATTCCGATAGGTTCCTATGATGCTTTTAAATTGTACGCGTGTTTGGTTGAGATCCTGGGTGACCCGAGGTCGTTTCGGCGTATTATGTGAAAAATTAAAAAGATTAGTCCTAAAGTTGAAATCTTGAGTTTTAATGATCGATTCTTGATATTTGATATTGTTTTGATGATTTGAGTTAGTGAGCGAGTTCGAATGGTGCTAGTACAATTGTGTAGATGTCCGGATTGGAGCCCGAGGGGCTCGGGTGAGTTTCAAATGCTTTGTACACTGATTTTTGGCTTAACAGAACTTCTGCTGTTGGGAACCTATAGGTCTCGCATTTGCGAAGACCTGCTCGCAAATGCGATGCGATGCCAGGATCGCATTTGTGAAGGGGGATTGGGAACAGGCAGCTTCGCTTTTGCGAAGAGTTTGTTGCTTTTGTGAGCATGTGGTGGTCGCATTTGCGATGTATGTGTCTCAAATGCGACACTGAGCAGGGGGCAAGGCAGCTTCACAAATACAAAACTTGATCCGCATTTGTGATGAAGGGGACCTTCGCAAATGCGAAGGATATGTCACATATGCGACAACTGTGAAGCTGAGGCACTGATTGTATTTGCAATCTGTGGTTTGATTTTGCGATGATCGCAATTGCTAACAAGAGTTGCAATTGCGATACATGCAATTGGGTAAAATGTGAGAATTTCGGGACTTAGCTCATTTTACACCATTTTTGAATCCTAGACTCCATAGAGGCGATTTTTGGAGAGCAATTTCTTCCCAAATTTATAGGTTAGTAACATTAATTTGTTTTCAATCAATTTTAATTAATTTTTTATGAATTTCATCATCAAATCTATAAATTTCAAAGTAGAAGTTGGGGTTTTGGGTAGAATTTAAGAATTTTAAAAATTATGATTTAGACCTCGAATTAAGGTCAGATTTCGAAACAAATCACATATTCAGGCTCGGGGTGAATGGGTAATCAGGATTTGATATTCGACCACGTGGGACCGGATTGACTTTTTGTTGACTTTTTCAATTTAGTTAAAGATTGAACCTTCTTCATTTGTTGATAGTTTTTAAAGCTTGTTTTGACTTGTTTGAACCATAATTGACTAGATTCGGGTGGTTTGGAGGCTTTTTCCAAAGGGAAAGTCGTGTTAGATTGTTGGCTTTGTTTCGGAAAGAGGTAAATGTCATGGTTAACATTGATTCGAGGGAATTAGGATTTATTGGTCTATTTGCTACATGATTTATGTGTGGGGGACAATGTATATGCATGGTGACGAGTGTATATGCATTGTCATGAGTTCAAGCATGTAGGGTGGAACTTAATTGCATGTCTCTAATTATATCTTATCTTTATTTATTATAAATTTTTACTTGTTTCTTAATTTACTTGCTACATGTCCTTAGATGCTAAATACACGCTTTCACTTATTACATGTCTCTATTTGTTACATGCTTCTAATTATCCATGCATTTATTTATTGTCCATTTTTACTTGTTATATTCTTTTACGTGCTATTAGATGAACGCTTTTACATGTTTCATGCCTTTACTTACTTAATCGCCTTTACTAGCTTCCTTTTTCCCTCTACTATTTTATTTTATTATTATTATTATATGGATCGGGTTACACACCGCAGCAATATTTTATATATATGTGTGTGTGGGGGGGGATCAGATTGTACGCCGCAACCGTATTATTATTATTATTATTATTATTATTATTATTATTATTATTATATATGTGGATCGGGTTGCGCGCCGTAGTAGAGATTGTATTGTGGTTATTCTTGGCTATTGATTTCTACTACTTTGTTGTGTTGTAAGACTGAGAAGTGATAACATTCTTGGGCCCTCTGTCATTTATTTCTTCTTTCGGTTATCAAGTAGTTAGTTGTTTCTCTGCTTATATGATAGGTTTATATTGAGTGTCTTGTCATAGCCTCGTTAGTACTTCATTGAGGTTAGGCTCGGCACTTGCGGAGTATACAGGATCGGTTGTACTCATACTATGCTTCTGCACTTCTTGTGTAGATCCCGGTGTTGGTCCCAGCGGCGTACAACGTGATCGAACAGGCCCTTCCTCCTTGGAGACTTGAGGTAGTGTTGCATGGCGTTTGCAGGCCTTGAAGTCCCCTTCTTACCTTAATTGTTGTATACTTTGATCAGACATTTTGTACTTTATTTCAGACTCTTTTTGTAGTATTCTAGCAACTCATGTACTTATGACACTCATTTCCGGGATTAGTCTAGATAGCGATGTTTATGAATTCATTACATATTTCAGAGTATACCTGTCCAAATTATTTATTATTGTATTTTTAAATTGTTAAATTTCTTAATTATTTAGCTAATATTGGCTTCCCTATCAAGCGGATGTTAGGCGCCATCACATCTCTAGGGTTCGGATTTTGGGTCGTGACAAGTTAGTATCATAGCACTAGGTTGCAAAGGTCTCACGAGTCATGAACAAGCTTAGTAGAGTTTTCCGGATCGGTACAGAGACGTTTGTAGTTATCTTCTAGAGGCTATAAGGCTTTAGAAACTTCACATTCTATCTTACTCTATCATGCGATTTTGTTCTATTATGAGTTTTGAGTGTCTCTTCTCTTATTCTCTTACAGATGGTGAGGACGTGTACGTTATCCACAGCTGCTTCGGAGCCGGAGCTGGAGGGTAGGGGTCGGGGCGAGGGAGAGCCAGAGCTCAGCCTAGAGCAGGCGCAGCGGTACCCGTTCTCGAGCCTCAGATAGAGCAAAATGATGAGATCTAGGTTCCAACAGAGCCAGTAGGACCAGCTTAGGTCCTAGAGGGGTTCGTTGCTAACCCAGTGCTTCAGGACGCCTTATTCTGCATGGTTGGGATCATGGAGAGTATGGCTCAAGCCGTTGTGTTTTTTATGGCACCAGCCATTTCTCAGGCCGGAAGAGGAGCCCAAACTCCCGCTACTCATACTCCGGAGAAGATGGCCCACGGGTATCAGACCCTAGCAGTTCTACCAGTTAGGATGGTTCAACCTATTATTGCTACACAACCCAGGGAGAGACCCATGATGTTAGCTGATGAGCTGAAGAGGTTGGACAGGTTCACCATGTTGTATCCCCCTTACTTTAGCAGTGCACATTCTGAGGACCCCCAGGACTTCTTGGACCGTTGCCATGAGATTTTGTGCAACATGGTGCTAGTGGAGTCCAAGGGAGTTAATTTCACAGTGTTTTCGATGCATGGTTATGCTAAGAGATGGTGGCAGGTGTATGTGCAAGGTAGGCCAGTGGGATCACCTTCTCTCACATGGACTCAGTTCTGGAAGTTGTCCTGAGAGAATTATATTCCCTTCACTCAAAGAGAGAGGTTCCGCAGTCAGTTCGAGCACCTCCAGCATGATAGCATCACCATTGCTCGGTATGAGACTAGATTTGTGAATTTATCACGCCATGCAACTATCCTGATCTCAATTGAGTGGGAGAAGGTGCGGAGGTTCATAGATGGCCTAACATATGGCACCAAGCTATAGATGGCTAGAGAGACCGAAGATGGGATTTATTTTACTCGGGTAGTGGAGATCGCCAGGAGGATCAAGCACATAAGAGGCCGGGTTAGGGAGGCGACCTCTGATAAGAGGCCACATCATTTTGGAGGATTAAGTGGTGCCTTGTCTGGAGGCAGGGGTTCCTTTGGTAGAGGCTATCCTATCAGGTCGATTCAGTCATCTCTATAGGTCACACATGGTACTTCAGGAAGTCATGGTGCTTATGGACCTCGAATCAAGCAGCTGGCATTCAGTGCACCCTTAGCTCCCATTAGTGAGCCACCCATTCATAGCTATTATAGTGGTTATTTGGGTCGTCAGGGTCAGTCTCAGATTCAACAGCCACGCCCCCCGAGAGAATGCTTTGAGTGGGGAGATGCGGGTCACATAAGAAAGTATTGTCCCCGATTTCGTAGCATTATGCCACAACGGGGTACCAGTGCCATGGTTCTGGCACCGATGGATCCATCACCTGCACAGCCAGCTAGAGGTGGGGGTCAAGGAGCCCAAGGAGCCCAAGGTCGAGGCCAGTCAGTTAGAGGTAGAGGTCAGTCACTGAGAGGTCGTCCTAGAGGTGGAGGATAGATTGGTGGGGCTCAACCCCGTTGTTTTGCATTTCCAGCTAGGCTCGAGGTGGAGTCTCCCGCGGACCAAGGAGAAAAGGGACTCGGTAGAAAGAGGAGTATACCATGAGAGAAGCAAGGAGGTCAACTGATCTCGTCCAGTTTCACTCCTCTACTCAAGGTTATGAAAACTATCGATGCAATAGTAATACCCAACAAGAGTCGGGTCGAACTCCACAGTGAGCTATATGTGTGGGTGTTAGTAGTATATATCTTAGCATGTGAGTTTGTATATCTAAATTTGCACTTCCACAAAAATTAGTTGTCTTAAAGTTTAATCTAAAATACAATTGCAATTTAAGAAATAAAACTAGAAGATTATATTTGTTGTTTTTCAAATGGTGTAAAAGGCCTAGGGTTATGACCTTCGCTTAGGTGTTTGCCTAACGGGTTATAAACTCTAAGGCTTGTTTTATTGATCAGGGTGTATTATAGCTATCAACAATCAGTTACCCACTTAATATCTCTAGATCAGAAAGTGATTTTTCCCAATTTGACTTTCTCAAGTCCAAATGGGTATTGAACAAAATGGTTGATAAAAAGCTCAAGACGCATTTTACTATCTCTAGGTTCAACCCTTTAATTGGGTTTATCAATCTCTCGATTGACCCAATTTCTTGCTAGTTAAGTTTTCCTAGACTAAGTCTCTCTTTCTCAAGTAGAGACCAAGTCAAATAAGCATGAACCAATATTTGCAATCATTAATTCTTCAAATAAAAGCAAGAACAAGGCTAAATAATAAACACCCAACCATAAACAAGCAATAAATCAAACACCCATTAAGTTTACACATTAAGGTTGGGTCACAACCCTAGTGAAAATCTAACTACTCATAGTTAAAGTGAAAGAAATAGGAGAAGAAATGATAATTAAACACATATTGCTAATTAAAATGATAAACTCTTTGTTCAAAAAGCTCAAAATAGAAAAACAACTAAAAAGAGTAAAAGGAACAGTCTACTGTAGCAGCTAATGTCCAAGATTGACCTAAAAATGTGAAACTTGTCTATTTATACAAGCCTGGAAATTTCTGACTAAAATGCCCTTTCGGAGGTTCTGCGGCCGCACAATTCTATGTGCGGTCCGCACTGTTCTTCATCTTGACAGGATTGGAAGTCTGCTGCCGCATAATTTTGAATTGTAGCCGCAATGCACTCTTTCTGTGGTCCGTACTTTTACATGTGCAGCCGCTCCTTGCTCTTCTGCGGTCCGCACTTTTACGTTGCAGCCGCACCTTGCTCTTCTGCGGTCTGCACTTTTACATGTGCGGCCGCACAACTCTTCTTTTATGGCAGCACAACTATTGTGCGGTCCGCATTTCTGATGGTCTTGAAATGCAGACTCTTTGAACTTTGCTTTGACCCAACTTCTGCGGCCACACAATTCATGTGTGGACCACAGTTTGCACCAGTCTCTGATGGATTTTCCTTCATCACTTGCAGCCGCAGATTATATTCTGCGGTCCGCACTTCTGAGTTTTTATGCCTTTTTTGTCCTTGAGTTCAGATTACTCCTTCTTGAGTTGGATTTTATCTCGGGAGTTCATCTTCCAATGTTCTTACAATTAAGCACATTTCATCAGTTTTTGGGAACACAATTAAACGCTTTTGGACTAAAAGAAAGCTAAAAGGTGCTAATAAGTAGTTAAAATCCACACTTATCAACTCCCCCAAACTTAGGCTTTTGCTTGTCCTCAAGTAAATAAAGTGGTTCCGACCTCCACAAGTTAAGAACCATTATGCTAATCAAAGGTGATTCATTCACACATCAATTGGGACCAACAATTACCCAAATCACTTATGAATTATCAAAAAGGGAACAAGTTAAACTTTTAAGCACAAATAGTTCTAATGTGACACTTGAGCATCAAGAGTTGACTTTATTCATCAAGGAAGCTCTCTCTTGTATGTAGGTCATAATGGATCCCAAACTCCTCCTCCTCGACTCTCTGTTTCCCTATCTCACTTAAGAATATAGACTCAATATAAAGCTTTGGGAAAGGTTCACTCATATCTCTCAAAAGAATGTCGCAAGTACGGCTTTAAGTATCATAGGCTTGCCCCTCATATAAATCACCACTAATGTAAGCTCACTCGGCTTGAAATCACGTAGGGCTTTTTCGGAATGTGATGAAGTCTTTTGGACTAAGGTTGGATATGCTATATAGAACGAGTTCATTTTTCCTTAAGCACTCTATTTTCTTTTCTCGGCTCATGCTTTGCCAATACTTTGAGGCATTGTCTTTTCCTTAGGGGAACTAGAGTGGCTTAACACCACTCTTTCGTGGTCATTATATTCATTTTCTTCTTCTTTGATTTCTCCATGCTTTGTATCATTACTTTTCTTTGAATCCCTTTCAACTCTTCAACTTATTCACTTTCCTTTTGCATTTTTCTTTTTGTTCTTTCTTTTCTGGCCTTTCCTTCTCTTCATTTCTTTTCTCCTTTGTGCCTTGATACCTTTTTCAAACTCCTAGTCTCTCCCCCAAACATACATTTTTAGCCAATTGTTTCACAAGAGTGTTAAGAAAAGCTCGGGTGCCAAGAGAGGGTTACAACACAACGGGTAAAGGCTTGTAATGTGGTTATCAAATGAGAATGTTTTTAGACTCGAATGGGTAGACTAGGTATAACAACGTTGGTAGGCAATGGAAAACTTCAAGCAGGTCAAAGAGAACTTACAATCACTTCTCAAGCCAAGAAAAACTTAAAATTTCGTCTAGAAACACATTCGGGGCAAGTTCTAGACCATTAGCACGGGTACTTGGACTTGCAAAAACAACATCTCACCTCTCACGCAGCTGGATTGTTGAAAAGGATAGATTCGGGGACCCTTAACGACCATATTCAAGATAAAAAATCACTATGGTTCGATTAAACCACTCGATGATAGCCTAAGTCAACACAAGAGTCACAAGGTCACTAACTAGAGCTATTTCTTTCCAAAAATATTATTTTTAACCATAGGCATGTAGTTAAGTGTGTTGATGCAAGTGAAGCATGTTTGACTCTTTGCGTATGACTCAGTTAGGACTTTTTGTTCATTACTACCACTATTATCACCTAGACACCAAAATCAGACTCAATCCATTAAGAAGGTTGCCACGCCATCCATCAAAAAGAAGACAAACATAAAGATAAAGAAGCTATAAAACAAAAGAACTATTGAAAGCTAAACGTATATACCTAATGAGAGATAAGAGGGAATATATACATAATGAGAAAGAGGAAGAAAACAGTAATAAGTTAATTACAAGCCAAATGTCTCATAGTTATCAAAATAAAGAATCATAAGAATGTGTCAAAGAAACTCCACCCTCCCCCCCCTCCCCCCAAATAAAAATAAGCATTGTCCTCAATGCTTAATAACATAAGAGTAAGAGAAGGGTGAGAGTGAAGAAAACTCCCTATGGCTTTGTGGCCATCTCTGTGTCCCCAGCAGTGGCACCGACCTCAGCCTCAACGAAATTGGATCTCATCATCCTCATGTCCGGGAGTGGCTGGGTTGGTGAACATCTGACGGACTCCTCAGCAGTGTCAGCAGCAGTGTTTGGCTCCTCAGACTGGCCAGCTGGTGCTGTAGGTGCTGTAAGAGCTAGGCCTGGGTAGTGCGGGTCTATCAACATATCAAATGGAATGTCTCCGGCTGCTGCAAGCTTTGTAACCTGGCTCCGAAGCTCATCCACTGACTTCTTAGATGCCTGTCGCTTTCTCATTTTCTTTATCTCTTTGCCTAACTTTTCGATCACTGCCTCATGCTGCACTAAAGTGGTCATGATCGTGTTTTGATTTTCCAGGAGCTTCTTCAAGGTTTCATCAACTGTGGGGAGAATCTAGGGTAATGCAGAGGATGACTGTGCTGCGACATGACTGGATATGTCAGTCAGCTTTGCAGTAGCTGTCTGCATCCATTGTTGAGGCTCGCTAGTGTTTGGGAGACTCGCAGCGCAGAGAGTGGAGTAGATGGCATAGGTATTGTCTTCAAAGCCGAGGTGGGAGGCACTAAGGCTGAAGGTGGAAGCATGGCAACTGCACTGGTAGAAGGCTCTGCTGAAGTGGATGGCATATCAGTTGTCTGTGTACCCACAAGCGATGGCTCGTCAGACTAGCCTACGGTGGTAGTCGGCTGACCCTTTCTCTTTGGGTTGTGTGCATCCATCAAAGAATACCAAGAGAAGGGCTTTTTCGCCCAAATGTTCGTGTCATAATCTCTGGGCTCTACTCGTGCATCCATAAGGTACTCAATGATGGTGTTGGGATATGGGTAGGAGGTATCATCCTGCCTGGCGACCACTAAAATGTTGGCCGATATCACGACACCCACATTGATGGGGTACCCGGCCATAATAGAGGTGACTAGAACTGCCCGTGGAATAGGTAGGTTGGTTTCATTCTGGCACAGGTCTAGTCTGCCGCATACAAAGGTCTGCCATTCTTTTGCCTCAAAATTTAAGGTGTTTCACTGAATGGGAACCCCTGCAGTGATCCATGGTGATGGTGGCCCCGGGGCTTCAAGAAGCTCAGCTAGCCATGGGCGAGCTACATCACCTATCGCCAACTTCTCCAAATACTGTGCCGGCTCAACGTCCTCAAACCCCAAGTAGGAATTCAGTGTGTGTTGGTCAAATCTCACCTTCAGATTTCTCATTTTTTTCTCTTTGGTCCCTTTCTTTATGTGTGACACATTGGCATAGAACTCCCAGACCAAATACTCCTTGGTGTCCACAACATTCTGGGTGAACCACATCCACCCCTTCCTCTCTCATAACTGTCTCAACACTGCTGGATTGTACTTGTCGAGATCTTTGAGTTGGAACTGTCGCTCAATAGTGAGCGATCTCACCGGCCACCACCCACGGAAGCTGGTGAAGGCAGCTAGACTGATGAAATGATCCTCCCAGACCTCTTTCTTCTTCGACCTCTGAAGGCCGGCAACTGTAGTATCACCCCCTCATCATCTAGAACATTGTCAACAGTAGCCGCTGGGGCCTCAAGGACAGGTGTAGAAGAGGGCTCCGAAGCCTAACTGGCACTCTCCGAATTCTCTGAGGTGCTATGTGAGGAGGAAGGTTGTCCCGAAGATGATACCTTCTATGTGGCTGTGATTAGACAGCATGCAACTTTTGAAGTGAGTCGCCATCCGATGCTTCCCGAGATGGGGAATATGAACTAGATTCGGAGGACTCTAGATGTCTTCCTCAGCCTACTGTAGCTTTCTTGGTGATTATCTTTTGGAGGGAGAGGGGTAAAGTGCTTTTTCTTCGACCTCTGGAAGGTTCACCCCTCCCTTTGGAAGTATCACCGCGGCCACGAGATCTAACCTTATTCTGTAACAAGCAATAGCAGCAGTTAGTTGTGGTTCAATTTCAAATAGACAATATAACATGGTGTAGAACATGGGTGCAGGGAGAAGTACTGTCCGCACAATTACAAGTGCAGCCGCAGACTGGGTTGTGCGGACCGCACAATTTGAACTTGCATCCGCGGAAATCGAACTGCGGTCTACAAAATTATTAGTGTGGTCTGCACTTTTATCATCGCGGCCGCACATCAGACTCACCAAAATGTCAACTCTTTGAAGACAGATATTGGGCTTTTTTCCGGCCGCACTTACTTTTCTGCAGCCGCGATGGGATTTTTGCGGTCTGCACAATTTCAAGTGCGGCCGCAGAATCAGCCTTGACTAAAGAACCCTAATCCCAACTTCTGCGGACCGCACAATTTCTTGTGTGGCCGCAGATTTCAAATGATTATGAGCGGACTTTCTATGGTTGTTCAATTTTTGCACAAGTTTCACCATGATATTAACAATTAAGCATGAAAATCAATTCCCATTCCCCATAGAGTAATTATCAATTGACCCAATACAGTTTACACCCCACGTGGTTGTAAAATTGAAATATATTGATAAATGGCCTAAAACTACCTAACAAATTGAAAAATTAAACTAAAAATAAAAAATTTCTATGAGTAATTGAAGCATACCAGATATGATGTAGTGCGAATGAGTGAACACAGATGTGGATTGAGTGTGGCAGAAAATTGAACAAGCGATTCAATATTTTAGAAGTTTTGAGTGCTCAGAGAGGGGAAAAAATGTATAGTAGCCCCTAAGGTTACTATTTATACTTGACGATCAGATTGTAGGGACACGGGATGAGTGCAGCAGCAAAATTCCTTCTCCGGTCCGTACTCTGTTACTTGGAGGTTCAAAAGCTCTAGCTGATTTACGGTCCGTAGAATATGTGACACGACCGCAGAATTTGGCTACGGACCGCAGATTTTAATGTGCGGCCGCACTTTGGTCATTTCTCTGATAGACCAATCTTTAGAGAGTTTTCATTCCCCTTTCTAATTTGTGCGATCCGCATTGTAACTGTTCAGCCGCAAGTCCCTTCTGCTGTAGCACCCACAATTATGCGGTCCGCACAATACATGTGCAGTCCGCACTTTTTCCACACTTAGCCAATTTTCTGAGCACAGTTCTTGCAAAGCACACTCATTCCTGCAACACCCTTCAAATATAATTAGCACAAATATAACACCTATCTACTAAAGAAGAAAAGAAAAAGAAAAAGAAAACATGGGTTGCCTCCCAAGAAGCGCCTGTTTTAACGTTGCGACACGACGCAGATTACCATCACTTCAAATGAATAAATGCCTCCACGTGACCGTCATCAGCTTTTCCTAAATAATGCTTTACCCGGTGACCATTGACTCGGAATTCCTCATCATTTTTGTTCTTCAAGTCCAATGCACCAAAAGGTGTCACACCCACAATTTCAAAGGGACCACTCTATTTGGATTTCAGCTTTCCGGGAAACATCTTTAATCGTGAGTTGAACAACAAAATAAGATCGCGCATCTTGAACTCTCTGTTTCGGATGTATTTGTCATTAAGGTGCTTCATTCTTTCTTTTTGCAAGGACGAACTTGCATATGCATGGTACCGGAACTCATTCAATTCATTATAATGTGCAACCCGCAAGTTAGCGACTGCAACCCAATCAAGATTCAACTTCTTTAAAGCGCACATGGCTTTATGCTCAAGTTCCACACGAAGATGAAAAGTTTAGCCAAACACCAACCTATATGGAGACATCCTGATAAGAGTTTTGAAAGCAATCCGATAAGCCCATAGTGCATCATCAAGCTTCTTTGACCAATCCATTCGGTTAGCATTCACTGTTTTGGACAAGATACTCTTTATCTCCCGGTTGGAGACTTCCACTTGACCGCTAGCTTGAGGATGATAGGGAGTTGTAACTTTATGAGTGACACCATACTTGCTAAGCAAAGTGTCAAAAGACTTGTTGCAAAAATGCGACCCCCCATCGCTTATGATAGCCCCCAGAGTGCCAAATCTTGTGAAAATATTCTTCTTCAAGAATGCCACCACATTTCTCGCTTCATTGTTGGGTAGAGCAACGACCTTAACCCATTTAAACACATAATCAACCTCGACCAAGATGTAGGTGTTTCCACAAGAACTCACAAAAGGGCCCATAAAGTCAATACCCCATACATCAAATATATCAATCTCCAAAATGGTAGTGAGAAGCATTTCATTCTTCTTCGAGGTTCCACCGGCATGTTGGCATTCATAACATCTCTTCACCACATCACTTGCATCTTTGTAGAGAGTGGGACAATAAAAACCACAACTTAGCACTTTAGCCGTCGTTCTTGCTTCGCCATGGTAACCACCAAAAGGTGAAGAATGGAAAGCCTCAAGAATAACATTTTTGCTCTTCATCCGGCACACATATTCTAATTACCCCATCCGTGCAAATCCGAAAGAGGTAATGTTCGTCCCAATAATAATCTTGACAATCCCGTTTGAGCCTCTTCCTTTGACTTGAAGAGAACTCATCCGGGATGATTTCACACACAAGGAAGTTCTCTAGATCGGTGAACCATGGCACCTCCTTCATTGAAATGGCCAAGAGTTGCTCATCGGGGAAGGAGTCATTGATCTCAAGGCCATCATGCGGCCTCCTCAAAATGAGACAAGTGGTCCGCCACTTGATTTTCACTCCCTTTCCGATATTGAATGTCAATATCAAACTCTTGCAACAATAGCACCCATCTCATCAACCTAGCTGTTGAGTCTTTCTTGCTCATAAGATAACGAAGTGCCGTATAGTCCGTATGAACAATAACCTTTGCACCCATCAAGTACGGGCAGAATTTCTCAAAAGCAAACACAATGTCAAGGAGCTCTTTCTCTATAACGGTGTAGTTGACTTGGGCATCATTCATGGTCTTACTAGAATAGTAGACCGGATGAAAAATCTTGTTGATACGTTGCCCCAAACTGCTCCAACTGCTACATCACTAGCATCGCATGTGAGCTCAAAAGGAATACTCCAATTAGGAGCGGTGATAATGGGAGTTGTTGTCAACTTGAACTTTAGCAATTCAAAAGTTCTCATGCAATCATCACCGAAGGACTTAGCATCTTTCTCTAAAAACTTGCACAATGGTTTCACCACTTTAGAAAAATCCTTTATGAGGTGCCGTAGAACCCCGCGTGACACAAGAAACTTCTCACGCCTTTCACAGAAATTGAAGGTGGAAGTTTAGAAATCACCTCTATCTTCGCCTTGTCAACCTCTATGCCATTGTTTGAAATTTTGTGGCCAAGGACAACGCCTTCCTCGACCATAAAATGGCATTTCTCCCAATTTAACATCAAGTTATTTTCTTCACACTTTGCCAATACTTTATCTAGATTTTCTCTTGATCTTCCGGGATAATAAGGATTTGGTTGTAGCCCGAATATCCATCTAGAATGCAATAGAAAGCACGGCCGGCCAACCTATCGAGCATTTGATCAAGGAAGGGAAGTGGAAAATGGTCTTTCCTCGTGACTTTTTTTAGCTCCCGATAGTCCATACACACTCTCCACTCGGTCACCGTTCTTGTGGGAATCAACTCGTTCTTATCATTGGTGACCGCAGTTACGCCCCCCTTTTTAGGGGCACATTGCATCGGAGAAGTCCACGAACTATTGGAAATAGCGTAAACCATCCCGGCATCCAACCATTTGATAATCTCCTTCTTGACCACGTCTTGCATGGCTTCATTGCGTCTCCTTTGATGTTCAATGGAGGGTTTGGCATCTTCCTCCAAGTTAATCTTGTGCATGCAAAATGCGGGACTTATTCCCCGAATATCCGCCAAAAGTCCACCCAATAGCTTTCTTCCTCTAGAGGAGCACCGCCAATGTAGAGTCAACCTGCACGTTAATCAAACAAGAGGAAAGAATAACCAGTAAAGTAGAACAAGGGCCAAGGAATTCATACCTGAGATGTGAAGGCAATGACTTCAACTCCAAGATCGGAGGCTCTTCAATTGAAGGCTTTGTAGGAGGAGTTTTCCTATTCTAAAGATACAAGGAAAGTTTCTGGGGTGCATAGTTGTACGACCCCATTCCTTGCAACGAATTAACACATTCCATGAAGCCATCCATCTCATCATCATCAAAATTGAGCAAGACGGCCTCCAACATATCACCCCCATTAATCGTGGCACTTGTATCATCAATAATCAGATCGGTCACCAAGTCCATGAATGAACACACTTCATTGCTATTCGGTTGCCTCATAGATATGCACACGTGGAACACCGCCTTTTCATCACCCACCCGGAAAGTGAGTTCTCCGGCTTCCACATCAACAAGAGCCTTCCTCGTAGCAAGGAAAGGTCTTCCAAGAATAATCGGCACCTCATTGTCCACTTCACAATTAAGAATAACAATGTCCGCCAGGAGAATGAACTTATCGACACGAACCAATACCTCTTCAATCATCCCCAACGATCTCTTCATTGTACGATCAGCCATTTGTAATCTCATAGATGTGGGTCTTGGTTGCGCAATTCTCAAGTTCTTGAAAACTGAATAGAGCATAAAATTGATATTCGCCCCAAGATCACAAAGAGCTTTGTCAAACTCGACACTTCCTATGGTGCAAGGGATTGTGAAAGCACTGGGATCTTCTAACTTTGGAGCCATCGAATGCACAATTGCACTCACTTGGTGAGTGACTCTGATAGTTTCAAAATTCCTCAACCGCTCTTTTGTCACCAAGTCCTTCATGAACTTTGCATATACGTGCATTTTCTCTATGGCTTCAACTAATGGTATATTTATCGAGAGACTCTTCATCATATCAATGAACTTTTTAAATTGATTCTCACCATTTTTCTTGGCGAGCCTTTGAGGATATGGAGGAGGTGCAATGGTGCCTTAGCCTTTTGCACTACCAGTTCCGGTATGTCAATCACATGATCCCTAGACGGTTTCATTTCCTCTTAGGTCTCGTCCATTGTGTCATCAATATCAAACCGCACTTCATTACCTTGCAGTACATTGGTTGGGATCTCCTCTTCTTCTACCACTTGCTCATCATCCACAAGTTGCCTTTGACTTGAGGTGGGTGCATTCCCACATCTTTCACTTCTTGTAGTAACAGCGATGACATGCCCCATATTGTTCCCACCCTTTGGGTTCACTACCGTGTCACTTGGTAGTGCCTTCTTAGGACGGGAATTTAACACTTGAGAGATTTGACCCATTTGCACCTCTAGATTGCGGATCGATGTGTTGTGTCAAGCAAGTTGGGCATCAGAATCGGCATTCTTGTCCATTATTTGTTTGAACATGTTCTCGATATGGCCTATTTCATTATTGGACGAACTAGGATCATGGGAAGGATAAAGGGGTGGGTTGCTTGGTAGTTGAAACATCGGGGGCCTTTGAAAACCCGACCCCCTATTTCCTTGATTGTTGTTCCACACGCCTTGGTTGTTGCCTCCCCAATTGCCTTGGTTATTATTGTTATGCCAATTGCCTTGATTGTTGTTATTCCAATTGCCTTGATTGTTGCATCTAATCCAATTGCCTTGATTGTTGTTATTCCAATTGCCTTGATTGTTTCCACTAAGCCTGGACAGCGACTCGATTCGGTCCGGGACTGACTTTTTTTGCCGGTTCCGATCCGGTCCAGTCCGGTCGCCGGCTGGTAGTGGCACCGGACCTGACTGGTGTTATCGGTCCGATGCCACCGATCAAAGAGAATGGAAACCGGGCCGAGGCCGGCATTGGCTACCGTTAGGCCAATTTTTCTGGCATGGTCCAGTCCGGTCAGGCCTGTTTTTTGTTTTGTTTTTTCTTTGTCTTTCATTTAAAGTGATGGATAATTTTAAGTTTTTGAAAATAACAAAAAAATATTACTAACTTTGTATATATATTTGTAATGTTTAGTTTATTTCAAAGTTCAAACTTAGAATTAAAAAAGTTGTAATTTTGTTTCAAACTTTGAATTAGTTTCAAAGTTTGAAATTAGATTCAAACCTTGAATCAATTTGAAAAGTTCAAACTTTTGAATTAATTTGATAAGTTCAAACTTTGAATTAATATTATAAAATTAAATTTGAACTAATTTAAAAATTAGAAATTAATTGTAGTATTTTTGCCCAAAAACTAAACTAAAAATAAATAAGAAGACAAGAGTTGTGATGGAATTCTAAGAATTGGAGAAATTTTATTGTATTGTTTAAAACATAAGTAGTGTAATACATACTACATAGCTAAACATTCAAACTTGTAGTTTCAATATTTTAATTTAGAAAATTACATTCTTTTAAACATATTGGCTATTTTTTTTTATGATAGCCGTAAGCTTTTCTTTAGGAATTAGTTGTTGTTGTTCTGGTTCATCATCATCTTCTTCTTCTTCTTCTTCTTCTTCTTCTTCTTCTTCTTCTTCTTCTTCTTTTTCTTCATTGCCGGTTTGACTCCCTTCTTCACTTGTTCCGTCGCCCAAAACTTGATCGAGATATACTTCGACTTTTTTCTGATAAAGTTTTGGTAGTCCAAAGTTTCTTCCCTCTACTCTGATCCAATCCCTGAATAAAACTACTGTTTCCATTTCCTCTTCCTTCAACAAATGTCTATGATCTCCAATAATCTTCCTTGGCCAAAAGCGCTCTCCGATGTAACTGATGAAGCTTGAATTGTTAATATATCCCGGGCCATTTTTGTAAGTATTGGAAACTGTGATTCTTGATTCTTCCAATAATCCAACAAATGATGAGTTCCAAAACTTGTAAGTTTCTTTGGATATTGAATTAAATAGACTTGGAACTCGCTATATTCCTCCCCGTACTCGTCTTGTTCTGAAAGCAACTTTTGACAAGTCCCCCAAAAGTGCTCATCCTCGCATGCCTTTTGCCCATTTGAGAAGAACTTTCACCTGTTGACTGTACTGGTGCAGTTGGTGTAGCACTGTCTGCCCAAGCTCTATACTTTACAAAAACAGCCATGGTATTCGAAAAAACTTTAGCACAAGCATCTTGTAAATTTGGATATCCATTAGTCACAATTTCAATAGGATTAATCTCTAAATTTGCATATATTTCTCTAACAAGTCGTTCAGTTACTTAAGTTTAAAATCAGGATGCAACACAGAAGTAATGTAAAAAGGAGGAGGAATTGGAAAAAAATATTTTCTAATCAATCATAGCCTCTACAGCCACTTTATATACTTATATTGCCTATATAATTTCAATAATTAAGATATTCCAGCTATATAATGTAACATGGTAGGAGTAGTTGGATAATATTGTCCGGAATATTCTAAAGTAGCATGATAAAATTTTTCTAAAAACTGAAGGAGATATTTAACAAGGTTCCAATCGTCCTCTTTAAGGTGATAGGTTTCCATAAAATGCTTATGATACATTTGAGAAATAGGCTCTCTATATTCATAAGCGACAGTCAATGCTTCATATAAAATGTTCCATCCAGTACAAACTTCCTTTGGGACTCTCCTAATCGGCATTCCTAATTCTATACATTTTCTTTCTCATTCTCTTTTTCTTTCTTGATTTTTATTTCTAAATATATAAGCAATAGATACTTTCACCTTTTCAATGATGTGGTTAAACAAATCAAGACCATCTTTTACTACTAAGTTATAAATATTACATGCACATCTAACATGAAAAAATTCCTCAAAAGGGGGGGTTCAAAATAGGTCTCAAGTTCCTAAGTGCTTCTGTGCTGTTTGTAGCATTATCTACCGTAATACTAAAAAATTTGTTAGTTAAACAATACATACGACAAATTGATGAAACTTTTTTAGAAATATAATTACCCGTGTGTGGTTCATCAACAACATTATAAGCAACAATACGTTTTTGAAATACCTAATCAGGATCCATCCAATGAACAGTAACTGTAATATAATCACAATTATTAGTAGAACGACCTATATCCGTAGTAAGGCATACTCTACTGTCAAAGTTATCTAATAAATATCGCAAATAATCTCTATATTCGTTCTTAAATTTAATAATATCATTTTTAACAGTAGTTCGTGGAAAAACTTTAAAAGAGGGATTATATGTAGCCCGGATATAACGAACAAAACCAGTAGAAGAAGGAAAACTATAAGGTTAACCCTCTACCACAACTAGTTTAGCAATATTTTCCCTATCCCTTAGTTTATCATAAGTAAGAAGCTCTCCTGTTGTTTGGTTAATTTTTGTTTGGGTACCCGAGGATTCATCATGCGCTACTCCCCCATGTTCGGTTCCTAAATAAATTTCCCACGCCCACATTGACCATTTCTTAGGATGTTTATTTCATAAGTAGGTCCTAATTTTACCCGTCCCACCGTCATTACCCCCAGTTTTAAAAACCACTCCATTCCACAAAGCCTACATACGGCCGTCTGACTTTCAACTTTCTTTTCCACAAATTCCCATACCTCATATCTATCCTTACGTTTAACCGGGACTCTAGTAGGAGGTACAAGAGGCAAGTCAGATTGAACTTCAGGTGGACTAGCTTGAAATTCATGCGGTTCTTCTAAATTAACCGTCGTTTGATAGTCATATTGTGCTTCTAACGTATTATTATCAAGTGGATTATTGGGGTTAACATCATGATAATATTGAGAATCATCTATGTGCTGACTAGAACTACCAGCAATTCCTTTACCCCTATTTCCCCATGACCATGTGCCTACCCCCCACTACTAGTTCCAATTGAACCTCTTTGAGACATAATTATAGCAAATAAAATAAATATATGACAAAAAATTTATAAAAGAGTAGGAAGTAGGAACGACCAACCAAATATAGCCATATAATTGAGGTGAAGTTGGAACTTGAACCTTCACTTCAATTAATAAGTTGAATACTTGATAATCGAAAAACTTCAACAAATAGCCAAATTGATATTTCAACCAAGTAGCGCCTCCAATTTACCCAATACTTGATTATTGAAAACTTCACCAAATAGCCAAATATAACTTTGATAGCAACTCAAATTAAAACTTGATAAAGTAGTCAAATTGTATAATTTTAACAAATAGCCAAAGTAGTAAAATAGCAATATTATAGAGAATTTGAGAGAATTTGAGAGAATTGGATGATTTGTGTGAAAAATATTATAAAATAATATGATATTTATAGGAAAAAAAATAGTTAGGGGTGGTTATGGGGTGAAAGTGACCGTTTTTAGCCGTTGGACAATGGCTAGGAGGTCAAAAGAGCCGTTGCCAACGGCTAGTTAACGGACAGAATTTATCTCCTTTTTTTTTTTTTTTT
>MCJB01042028.1:8968-27077 GCA_002018475.1 Nicotiana obtusifolia
ATATATATATATAAATACATACGTAATATACAGAACAGACTAAAGCGACCAAAATAGCGACCCACATTAGTCGCTATTTCCAATTTTAAAATTTTTAGATAAGCGACCAAAGTTGGTCGCTATCTTTGGTCGCTTTTTGTAATCACAGAACAAAATCGGGGTTTCGCTTTATTTCGTCAAAATTTTCCAACTCCCTTATTTCTCTAACCCTAATCCCATTCCCCCACCCCGCGCCACCACGCCGCTGCTGCTGTCCGTCCACATCGCCGCCGCTGCTGTCCGTCCACTGCCGCGCCTTTCTCTCCTTCTCCACCTATAAAAATTCAAGGTTAGAGTTATAACCTTCAATCTTTGTTATTTTTAGTGTGTGTGTTACAATATTTAATTTTTACACTGGATTGCATTAGCTATTTGAAGATAGTTATGAATATAGCATTAATTTATAGTTCTCTCGAAAATTATCCTAAAGATTAAATATTTAAATGCTTATATTTCGAACAAATAGCATTTCTAGTTTATTGTTCAGTAGCATCATTTTTGGAACCTCGTATCCAATCCTTTTTCATATTTTTTTTGTGCCACAGTATACTACCTTCCCATATTTGGCCCATCCTTTAATTTTAAAATACAATATAATCTATTTGTAAGTAATTATCTATCATTAATAAAAAGAAAAATTGAAATGTATTTTTGTGTAAATACACAACTTGAAATTTTTTTGTATGAATTGAACTTTTACGATATGAATTTTGAACTTTTAGTTTATGAATTGAACTTTTAAGATATGAATTAAATTTTAGTTTGAAAATTAAAAATATTAGGATATGAAATTAATTAACTAGGAAAATATTGGAATCTGAATTAACTAAATTAATTTTCTCTTGTTTTATTTGTATAGATGGAACATCGTACTTGGATGTACAATAGGAATTATCCTAATCGACGGGGATTGAGGGAGGATTTTGTAGAAGGGGTGGATGACTTTATTAGACATGCAATGTCACTTCCACCATACCTAATTGAAGGAGTAATTAGGTGCCCTTGTGTTAAGTGCGACTGTATGAAATTTGAAAAACCGGATCAAGTTAAGGTTCATCTTTATAGAAAGGGGTTTATAGAAAATTACTTTATGTGGACTAATCATGGAGAGATCGATGGTAGCCATGGGATATTTCATAATCTAGTTGTGGGTGAAAGTAGTAGGTCGGTGGAGAATACAATTAGTGATTCCGGAATTCATCATATGGTTTCGGATGCTTTTGGGATGCACTTTGGGGGTGATTCCAATGAAAATGTTGAACAAACTCCTAATGATGAGGCAAAACGTTTTTATGAACAATTAGAGGAAGCTAGTCGTCCACTATGCAATGGAAGTCCGCACTCTAAGGTGTCTGTTGCAGTTAGATTACTAAGTATGAAATCTGACTGGAATATTTCTCAAGGAGCCATGGACTCTTTCATTGATCGTATGAGTGAACTAGTTGACCGTGATGTCGACTTACCTGTTGATTTCTATAAGGCAAAGAGATTGGTTTCTAAGTTAGGACTTTCGTCAATGAGAATTGATTGTTGTGAAGATGGTTGCATGTTATACTATAAAGATGATGCAGGTGTGGACAATTGTAAATTCTGCGGAAAGCCTCGTTTCAAGAGGCTTTCCAGCGGGAAGATGGTCGCTATCAAGTCGATGCATTATTTACCTCTTATACCTAGGTTAAAGAGGTTATATGCGTCGATGAGCTCTGCTCCTCATATGAGATGGCACTTTGAAAATAGAAGACCACCCGGTGTTATGTGTCATTCTTCTGATGGAGAAGCTTGGAAGCACTTTGATAGGACGTATCGGATTATGCTAGTGAACCGAGGAATGTTCGGTTGGGTTTGTGTGCTGATGGCTTCACCCCATTTTCTGTTTCTGCAACACCTTATTCATGTTGGCCTGTCTTTCTTACACCTTATAATCTACCACCAGAGTTGTGCATGACTAGTCCATACATATTCTTGAACTGTATTATCCCTGGTCCACGTAATCCAAAAAGCTTAATTGATATATATTTGCAACCATTGATTGACCAGCTAAAACAATTGTGGTACGATGGTGTTGAAACATATGACATATCAACCAAACAGAATTTCAATTTGCGTGCCAACTTAATTTGGACAATTAATGATTTTCCTGCATATGGAATGTTGTCTGGGTGGATGACTGCTGGGAAGCTAGCTTGTCCTTATTGCATAGAAAATAGTAAAGCGTTCACTTTAAAATATGGCCGAAAGCAATCGTGGTTTGATTTTCATCGTCAGTTCTTGCCTTCTGATCATGAGTTTAGAAGGATGAAAAATGCATTCAGAAAGAATAAAATGGAATGTGATTTTCCACCTCTGATACTTTCAGGAGAGGAAATTTGGGAGAGGGTCCAGAGCTTCAGTAAAGTTACTGAAGCTCCACCTTATAGATTCCCAGGATACAGTGTTACTCACAATTGGGTGAAAAGGAGTATATTTTGGGATTTGCCTTATTGGAAGGATAATCTTCTCCGTCACAACCTTGATGTCATGCACATTAACTATTTTGATAATTTGTTCAACACAGTGATGAATGTTAAAGGTAAGACTAAGGATAACGCAAAGGCTAGAATGGACTTACAAGAATATTGCAGGCGGCCTGAACTACACTTGCAGACAACACACAATGGTAAGATGTTCAAACCCAAAGCAAGTTACACATTCACTTTGGAGGAACGACAGAAAATTTGTGATTGGGTAACGAAATTGAAGATGCCTGAGGGTTATGCGTCGAATTTTGGGCGAAAAGTTGATATGGAGGCGGGGAAGTTGACCCATTTGAAAAGTCATGACTGTCATGTCTTCATGGAGACCTTACTGCCTATTGCATTATGTGGTTTGCCGGAAAGAATATGGAAACCCATCACAGAGATCAGTTTGTTCTTCAAAGACTTGTGTTCTTCCACGTTAAGGGAAGAAAACCTACTGCAGATGGACCAGAACATTCGTGTCACCTCTTCTAAGATGGAAAGGATACTTCCATGTGGGTTTTTTGATGTGATGGAACACCTTCCAATCCACCTTGTACACGAGGCACGACTTGGAGGGCCCGTTCAATGCAGATGGATGTATCCCTTTAAGAGGTAATATTATATGATGATGTAATTTTCTGTTTTATTTTAATGTTCTTGGCTAACCTGAAATTATGATAGGACAATCGGCAAATGCAAACAATTTGTTAGGCAGAGAAACATGGTTGAAGGATCTATATGCGAAGCATATCTTGCAAAGGAGACTGCTCATTTTTGCTCTTATTATTTTGAGAGTAATATGGCATGTGCTAGGAATAGGCCCAACAGGCACACAGTCGACCTTATGAAGGATCCGTCATATCCGCCTATGTCCATATTCAATCAACCAGGCCGATGTTCTAAAGATGTTAGAAAGAGGAGTTTGAGCGATGTGGATTTCAAGTCAGCTACACTTCACGTGTTGCTAAATTGTCCCGAAGTCGTACCATTTCTCAAGTAAGTATTGATTTAGTAGTTATCAAAATATAACAATTACTGTGATTACATCTCAATGCAACTATTAAAATATTTGATGTGTCACAGTCACTTCGTGGGTCAATTTCGCCATGATGCTGTATATACGAGATTTGATATGTGGTTCAAACAATTTGTAAGTTTCTCCTTAAAATATTCTAACACTACGTAGGTAAATAATGTTTGAAAGTTATGCTAACATATAAATTTTTTTTAACCAATATGTAGGTAAATGATCCAAATAATGGTGTAAACCAATTTTTGAAAGATATATCTTGGGGACCTGGGGTTGAGGTCAGAACAATGTCTAAGTACGTTGTGAATGGATATAAGTTCCTTACCGAGAAATGCTCAAAAAATAAAAATAGCAACAACAGTGGGGTGTGGGTTCAAGTTGTGATGGCAACCAAGATGGAGATATTGATTATTATGGTGTAATCAAAGAAATAATTGAACTAGAATATACAGGTTGGCCATACAAGAAACTGATACTCTTTAGATGCAAGTGGTTTGACCCACACCCAACAAGAGGTACTAGATTCCACAATCAGTACAACATAATTGAGGTTAATCATAAGAGGGAGTATGATCACTATGATCCTTTCATAATTCCACATAATGTTAGGCAAGTGTATTATGCTCCTTATCCATTGCGGCGGAATAAGTCTGATTGGTGGGTTGTAATAAAATCCAAGCCCGTGGGTAGGGTGGAAGTTGAGAATGTGTTAGATGTTGCATAACAAAACGATATCTCCATTGTTGACCAAATAGTGGACGAAGTTTTAGAAAATGATTTGGAACATCCTGAACACATACTGGAAGAAGTTGTTATTTCTGAAGTAAGAATTACAGAAAACGAGGAAGAAGTATCAACCGATGAAGCTCAAACTACCGAGGAAGAAGACTTCTGGGACGAGGAACTATACGATGATGAGCTTTAAACAGTTGGTTTCTTTAACAACTCTCGTTTATAGATATTTTCTTTATATCTTTCAATCTAAATATGTATTATATTATGCAGATGACAGGAAAGGGTCGAGGTAACAATGATTCTAATAGTTCTCGGGGTCGAGAAAAGGCTAGGAAACCAAAGAGGAGGGTAGAAGATTATACTCCAACTTGTCCTGCCATTTCAGAATTGCCTATGCCTACGTCTTTTCCTCCACCCCAGGGCTATTCTGAGCTGCCACAGCATCACCAGCCCTACACCTTCGTGCAGACACCAGGTCTTTCATCACAGGGCCATAGGATTGTACGTCCGACATACAGTCCAGCTGCCGCACATCCACGTGGATCTCAGCCATCTGCATCGCATGGACCGCATCGATCCATGTCACAGCCACTGGGGTCATAACCATTGGGGTTGCAGCCACTCGGGTCGCAGCCACTCGGGTCACAGCAATCAGTGACACGTCCCCCTGCCACCCATACAGCTATGTCGCAGTCACTGGGCTCGCAGCCATCTTCATCTGGGACTCCATCTATTACAGGCCTTCGCCTGCGAGACACTAGCTCTGACCCCCCTACACCTTCCACACATGCCTCTGATGTACGTGGTTTGGACGCTGATGGTGATGATGACGAGGAGGTGCATCGTGATCAATATGGCAGGATCATCATAGTCCCTGAGGGTGACGGGTAAGAGTTATTTGTTATTTTTTACGTTTATTATTTTGTACGGTTTTACTAAGATATTAATGTGTCTTTTTTTTATTACATTAAAGGTTCATCCCTAGTAATGTTACTACAAGGATAATCACCCAAGCCACCAGAAAGCTATATGATGGCCCTTATGCGACTTGGAGTGATTTTCCATTCTCGCTTAAGGAGAAAATTTTCAATGAATTTAAGGTATAAGTGTTCTTTTAAGCAGTACAATTATTTATATTTATGATATTTTCATCTAAATACTTAACTTTTGAAATACAGAGCAAGTGTGTATGGGAACACCGCTATAGTGCGGATGTAGCTGCTAAATCCAAATTGATGAAGTCACGGACCCTCGTAATAACCGGTCTCTTTATAGGACAGGTATTCTGCCTCCGAGCCTGAGAAGCTACTAGGCTAGTCAACAACTATACCGCAGTCCTTAGGTCTTGGTCTGTAGCACCAGAAGAAGGGACTGGGGAGGTTGGGCGGCCTCTAATATCTTCTGGGGGAGGAGGAGTAGATGAGGTCCGAGAAGGCGTCTCACTTTGGCCTTCTACAGCTTGGGGCACCTGACTGGTCCCCTCTCCGGCATTTGTATCGAGTCGTCTACTATTTGTTTGCTTCCTAGCCGAAGGCATCGCTGTAGGTAAACAAGATGAATGTTAGAATGAATGCTTACAACTCGGCTTTACGCACGATCTAGATTTAGAAAGAAGGTAACATGCCTAAATGCCAAGTAGCCTTCTGATTATAGAATGTGGCGCGCTACACACTCATAATCAAGACTCTACTAGACATGGCTCATAGATAATCCCTAGGACACGACCTTGCTCTGATACCAATTTCTGTCACGACCCAACCGGAGGGCCGCGAGAGGGTACCGGACCCTGCTTGCAAAGTGCCGGCGTACCCCTCATATCTGCTACCTTACTTTCTTTGTTATCTACAAAGCCTGTCATACGCATGCAGTTTCGAACAACATCACAATGGACTGAAACGTCCAACCATGACATAAACATACTTATATACATAGTGTGCCAGCGGGGCTACAGTGCAAAACTATACAACATAATATATATGCCGATGAGGCAATACAACTGTACATGAGTCAACCCAACACTGGTCTACACATACATTGGCATTTGTCTATGAGCCTATACAAGAACATACATTAAGCAACCTACGTCGGAACAGGGCCCCCACATGCCCAACATATCTACACAAGGTGCTTACCAAGGCTGTAGCAAGTCCGAAAGATGAATCTTGCTAATATCTGCTGAATCCAAATAGCCTACTGCAGTGGGGGAGCTCCGTCTATCAGTCTATTAGGACCTGCAACACGACATGCAGCATCCACAGTAAAGGACGTCGGTGCGGATAATTTACTGAGTATGTAAGACAGGAAAACATAATATAAGAACGATAGTATAAGCATCAGGATAGAAACATGTAACTTGTAATAAGTGAATTGCCTCTGAGGGCAGCTAACCGTGACCCATTCGTAGTGCTCATGTCTATACGCATAACTCTTATAACATTATCGTATACATGTTTATTATCATTATCTTCGCCTTATATTCACGCCTCTGTGGGCTTGCCATTTTCATATACGTTTATTGTTACCGTATACGCTCACATAATCGTTACCTCAAACAATTACATACGCCTCCATGAGCTCATCATCACCATACGCCTCTGTGGGCTCATCATCACCATACGCCTCTGTGGGCTCATCATCATCATATGCCTCTGTGGGCTCATCATCATCATATGCCTCTGTGGGCTCATCATTATCATATCATAGCATATCTTACCCGGCCGTACTAGGCGCGGTCATAACATACCCGGCCTTCATTAGGCGCGGTCACAAGAATTAAATTACACATTTATAATACATTGCATGCTCATTCATAAAACATGTTTCAAACCCTTTTTAGTGACATACGATTATTACCCTCATTTTCTACTTGTAATTAAGAATGTCTCTTTAACATGAACCTTATAATACTCACGAAATACCATCAACATTAATATCATAACAACAAGAGCAATTCTTCCTTCGAGGGAAAGAATACACGTAATCCTAACTTCTAGGAATAGAGTATTCTTTTGGGGCTCGTTCATAGCATTGTATTCAGTAGGAGTCGTGCAAAAGAAAGAACGGTATGGTCTTACATACCTGGCGTTTACTGCGCCGGTTCTCAAGCTACGCAATTTACCACAATTCCATAGTCTACATTTAAGGAACAATCCAACCATTATTCACCAAACGTTATAACTATCGTCAATCATATTACTTCTAGTCATGCATGGTACCTACCTACACCCCCTTTTTCCTCCTCTAAAACTCAACAACCGTGGTTACTACACATGCAATTCATTTACGACCCATAATACCCATGACCCATTCCGTGTAGCCATACTTATCTTGATTTCATGGTTTCTAGTCACCCTCCCATGAGTCCTTACAGGCATGCAACCTCCTTATCATGAAAGTCCAAGGGAAAATTACATGAAAGGGAGTGGTAACTTACCTTGCATGCGAATTATCTAACCCTCTTCATCGATTCCTTGAATTCTAGGCCTTGCCCTCAATGTGGGTTCGTAGGAGGAGGAAGCTCAGCTAGGGTTTCTCTTTAGTTCTTCGATTTCTTGATTTTCCTTCTTCAATTTGGAGTTTGGAAGAGAAGAAATTGGTTGTGTTGGTGTGGGGGTTTTGAGAGGGGTCGTTTGGGACCTTCTACTATGTTTAAGCTTTAGAAAATGAAGAAGAAACGGGTTTGGGTCCCTTTTATAGGCCTGGCAATAAGTGGCACACGTGCCTGTCATTTTCAGGTTTGCGATCACATACCCGCCGCAAATAGGACATCGGGTTCTCATTCTGGTCACAAATCTCAACCCAGAATTCTGTTGCATTATGCGACGCAGAAGGGCCAGATTTGCGGTTCACATTTTCAACAATGCGACTACATTCTAGTCGCATTTCAGACGCGGATTTAGCCCAGAACTCTGTTCCATTCTGCGATGGAATATGTCACATTTGCGGTCCGCATTTGCATTATGCGGTCCGCATACTGGCCGCATAATTGACACAATTTCAGCCCAGAACTCTGTCTCAGTTTGCGATCCTGGAGCTGGATATGCGGTTCGCCTTTGTGCTTTGCGGTTCACATATCCAACTATGCGACACCTTTGTTCTTTTTCTTATCTTTTGAACTATTTCCGAGTTCTTAGTTCCTTATGTGTAAACTATTTCACGGCGTATGCTAACGTATGAATTTACGGGTTGTAACACTCTCCCCCCTTAGGAACATTCGTCCCCGAATGTAGGGATCTATGGAAGCCAGTGAATCCCAGCATTAAATGAAAGGTAATAATGAAGAGTATCTTAAATTCCTATTTACCTCGTATGGACGCCTCTCCTTTCCATGCGTTCTGTGTTTCTTCGGCATCATCATTATTTACATTGTGGAACAGGTACGAATATTTAGCTTTCATCTCTTCTTCTGCCTCCCATGTCATTTCTTCCACGTTCCTGTTCCTCCATAACACCTTAACAGAAGCTACATTCTTTGTCCTTAGCTTGCGGATTTGTAGGTCTAATATAGCTACTGGTACCTCTTCGTATGTTAGATCCTCTGTAATCTGTATGTCTTGGATGGGAACGACCCGAGAAGGATCTCCGATACATTTCCTCAACATGGACACATGGAATACTGGATGGATAAATTCCATTCCGGACGGTAGTTCTAACTCATAGGCAACATGTCCAATTCGTCGAAGGATTTTGTACGGACTGATGTACCTCGGGCTCAATTTACCTTTCTTTCCAAAGCGCATAACACCCTTCATTGACGAAACTCTCAGGAAAACCCAATCATCAACTTCAAACTCTAGATCACGACGTCGGATGTCAGAGTAGGACTTTTGCCTGCTTTATGCCGCCTTTAATCGTTCCTGTATCACCTTCACTTTCTCAATAGCTTGATGAATCAAATCTGGCCCATATAATTCAGTTTCACCAATTTCGAACCACCCAACTGGTGATCTACACCTTCTCCCATACAGCGCCTCATATGGGGCCATCTTAATGCCGGAATGGTAGCTGTTATTGTAGGCAAACTCTATAAGTGGAAGATGGTCATCCCATCTACCCTTGAAATCCAAGACACATGCCCTTAGCATATCGTCCAGTGTCTGAATGGTTCGTTCAGCCTGTCCGTCAGTTTGCGGATGAAAAGCTGTGCTGAGACTTACTTGTGTCCCTAGACCTTTCTGAAAAGACTTCCAAAAGTTAGCTGTGAATTGGGCTCCTCTGTCCGATATAATGGACATCGGCACCCCATGAAGTCTAACAATTTCCTTGATGTACAGCTTTGCATAATCTTCAGCTATGTAGGTGGTCTTAACTGGCAGAAAATGAGCACATTTGGTGAGTCGCTCCACTATCACCCAGATGGAGTTCTTGCGGCTGGAGCGAGGTAATCCGACAATGAAGTCCATGTTAATCACCTCCTATTTCCAGGTTGGAATTTCCATATTCTGGAGCAGTCCGCCCGATTTCTGATGTTCTATCTTTACCTGTTGGCAATTGGGGCACTAGGCTACAAATTCTGCAATGGACCTCTTCATGCCATCCCACCAATACTGCTCTCTGACATCACGGTACATCTTTGTTGAACCAGGATGGATGGAATATCGGGATTGATGAATTTCCCTCATAATCTTCTCCCGCAATCCTGCTACATTAGGCACACATAATCGGCCTTGGCACCTCAGTGTTCCATCCCCTACAATCTCAAAAGCTAAGATTTTATCCTGTTGAATGCCCTCTTTCAATCGCAACAAGGTGGGATCTTCGTATTGCCGTGCTTTCACCTTGGTTACGAGAGATGATTTTGATGTATTATGCACAACAACACCTCCATCCTCGGAGTCTAACAGTCTGACTCTCATGTTAGCTAGCTGATGAAGCTCTTCAGTTAAGCTCCGCTTACCTGCTTCAACGTGCACTAAACTTCCCATCGACTTACGACTGAGGGCATCTGCCACAATATTGTCTTTGCCCGGATGATACAATATTTCGGCGTCATAGTCCTTCAACAATTCGAGCCAATGTTGTTGTCTCAAATTTACCTCTTTTTGACAGAAGATGTATTGTAGACTTTTATGGTCTGTGTAAATGTCGACATGCACACCATATAGATAGTGTCGCCATGTCTTCAAAGCATATACTACTGCAGCCAATTCCAAATCATGGGTTGGGTAGTTCTTTTCATGCTTCTTCAATTGCCTCGAAGCGTAAGCAATTACCTTCCCCTGCTGCATCAAGACACATCCCAAACCTATGCCGGAGGCATCACAATACACCACATAGCCTTCAGTTCTGTCGGGAAGAGCAAGAACTAGAGCGGATGTTAATCGATCCTTCAGTTCCTGAAAGCTCCACTCACAAACATTCGACCATTGGAATTTGGTAGCTTTCTGGGTCAGCTTAGTTAGTGGCGCAGATATAGAGGAAAATCCTTCTACAAACCGCCTATAATACCCTGCTAGTCCCAAGAAGCTACGGACTTCTGATAGCATAGTAGGTCTTGGCCAATTCTTGACCGCGTCGATCTTTTGAGTATCGACACTAATACCTTCATCAGATATCACATGGCCTAAGAATGCCACCGAGTTCAGCCAAAATCCACATTTGGTGAGCTTTGCATATAACTTGTGCTCCCGATGGGTCTGCAATATTATCCGCAAGTGACCCATATGTTCTGCCTCTGAACGGGAATACACCGGGATATCATCAATGAATACCACCACGAACACGTCCAGATAAGGCCTGAATACAGTGTTCATGAGATCCATGAAAGCAGCCGGGGCGTTTGTTAGCCCGAATGACATTACCAGGAACTCGAAATGCCCATATCTCGTTCGGAAGGCTGTTTTTGGAATATCTTTCTCCTTGATTCTCAATTGAAAATATCCTGAACGTAGGTCAATTTTAGAGAAATATTTGGCTCCCTGGAGTTGGTCAAACAGGTCATCAATTCTTGGAAGTGGATATTTGTTCTTTATGGTGACCTTATTCAACTGACGATAATCGATACACATTCGTAACGATCTGTCTTTCTTTCGTACGAGCAAGACTGGCGCACCCCAAAGTGAAGTGCTAGGCCTAATGAATCCTTTATCCAGCAAGTCCTTCAACTGTATTTTCAACTCTCGTAATTCTGCTAGGGCCATTTTAATGGAGGGATAGAAATTGGGTGAGTATCGGGCAACACATCGATGCCAAACTCAATCTCCCTTTCAGGAGGAAGACCTGGGAGTTCATCTGAAAGACATCCGGAAATTCACTGACTACCGGAATTGATTATAGAGTAGGCGACTTCGCCTCCGCGTCCATAACACGAACAAGATGGTAGATATACCCCTTGGAGATCATCTTTCTTGCCTTAAGGTAGAAATTGGGTGAGTATCGGGCAACACATCGATGCCAAACTCAATCTCCCTTTCAGGAGGAAGACCTGGGAGTTCATCTGAAAGACATCCGGAAATTCACTGACTACCGGAATTGATTATAGAGTAGGCGACTTCGCCTCCGCGTCCATAACACGAACAAGATGGTAGATATACCCCTTGGAGATCATCTTTCTTGCCTTAAGGTAGAAAATAAACCTACCTTTTGGCGTAGCAACGCTCCCCTTCCATTCAAGGACGGGTTCGCCAGGAAATTGAATCTAACCATCTTCGTATGACAATAAACACTAGCATAGCATGATGCCAACCAGTCCATTCCTATTATCACGTCACAATCAACCATCTCTAACTCAATTAAATCAGCCGTGGTCTGACGGCTACAAATCGTCACAGTGCAACCTCTATATATTCTTCTGGCAATCACAGAATCTCCGATTGGAGTAGATACCACGAAGGGTTGGCTTATTGATTCAGGTACGATATCAAACTTATCAGCCACAAGTGGTGTAACATAAGATAACGTGGATCCGGGATCAATCAATGCATATACATCATGAGAAAGCACCGATAATATACCTGTGACAACATCTGGAGATGACTCAAGATCTTGTCGACCTGCTAGGGCATATATTCGATTTTGAACACCACTTGAGCCCGGTATTGTACCGCTACCCCTGCCACGAACTCCTGGCTGCTGGGGACCCCATGCTGGAGGTCGAATTGCTAAGGAAGAACCAGCCACAGATCCAGTTTGCTGAGCCATACCACCATTCCTTCTGTAAGGACAGTCTTGCATTACGTGACCGGGCTGTCCGCAATAATTACATATATCCGAACCCCGACGGCACGGTCCAAAGTGGGTCCTGCCGCAGTGCTTACAACGAGGCATTGGGGGTCGCATCTGACTAGTAGCCCTGTGATACGGCGAGCCTGATGCCCGCGAGCTCTGAAACTGTCGAGGGGCACTAGATACAGGTGGTGCCGAACTCCTCGAAGAATGGGGCCTCACACTACTTCTGGAATCTCCAGAATACCCTGCAATCCTTGTTCTCTTATGCTGGGTCATCTCCTGTTCTCTGTCTGCCCTTTGTTGGCATTTACGATCCTCTATACTCTGGGCATAGGCCTAAATATGGGAGATGTCCATGCTTTCTATCAGGGAAGCTGTCGTGCATTCATTTATTAAGTGCGGTCCTAGTCCGTTCACGAACAAGTGAACCCTGTCGCTCATCTCGGCCACCATGTGGGGAGCATACCTTGCCAGAGAGTCAAATTGCATACTATACTTTCGTACATTCATATTACCTTGCTTAAGGTTCAAAAATTTATCAGCCTTAGCTCGTCGTACCTCAACTGGCAAGTAATGGCGAAGGAATGCTTCAGAGAATTCATTCCATACAGGTGGGGGAGCATTCGGACTCCTGGACCTTTCCCAATTGTCATACCAGAAGACCGCTAAGTTCCGTAATCGATAGGAAGCCAGTTCTACTGCCTCTGTGTCACTGGCATGCATAACCCGCAGTGTGTGGTGTATTTGATCAATGAAATCCTGCGGGTCTTCCTTAGGATTAGACCCGGTAAACACTGGAGGATCCAAATTGATGAAGTCATGGACCCTCGTACTAACCGGTCTCTCAGTAGGACCGGTATTCTGCCTCCGAGCCTGAGAAGCTACTAGGCTAGTCAACAACTGTACCGCAGTCCTCAGGTCTTGGTCTGTAGCACCAGAAGAAGGGACTGGGGAGGTTGGGCGGCCTCTAATATCTTCTGGGGGAGGAGGAGTAGATGAGGTCCAAGAAGACTTCTCACTTTGGCCTTCTACAGCTTGGGGCACCTGACTGGTTCCCTCTCCGGCATTTGTATCGAGTCATCTACTATTCGTTTGCTTCCCGGCCGAAGGCATCGCTGTAGGTAAACAAGATGAATGTTAGAATGAATGCTTACAACTCGTCTCTACGCACGATCTAGATTTAGAAAGAAGGTAACATGCCTAAATGCCAAGTAGCCTTCTGATTATAGAATGTGGCGCGCTACACACCTATAATCAAGACTCTACTAGACACGGCTCATAGACAATCCCTAGGACACAACCTTGCTCTGATACCAATTTCTGTCACGACCCAACCGGAGGGCCGCGACAGGGCACCGGACCCTGCTTGCAGAGTGCCGTCATACCCCTCATATCTACTACCTTACTTTCTTTGTTATCTATATAGCCTGTCATACGCATGCAGTTTCGAACATGGACTGAAACATCCAACCATGACATAAACATACTTATATACATAGTGTGCCAACGGGGCTACAGTGCAAAATTATACAACATAATATATGTGCCAATGAGGCAATACAACTGTACATGAGTTAACCCAACATTGGTCCACACATACATTGACATTTTTCTATGAGCCTCTACAAGAACATACATTAAGCAACCTACGTCAGAACAGGGCCCCCACATGCCCAACATATCTACACAAGGTGCATACCAAGGCTGTAGCAAGTCCGAAAGATGAATCTTGCTAATATCTGCTGAATCCGGATAGCCTACTACTATGGGGGAGCTCCGTCTATCAGTATATTAGGACCTGCAGCACGACATGCAGTGTCCACAGTAAAGGACGTCAGTGCGGATAATGTACTGAGTATGTAAGATAGGAAAACATAATATAAGAACGATAGTATAAGCATCAGGATAGAAACATGTAACCTGTAATAAGTGAATTGCCTCTGAGGGCAGCTAACCTTGACCCATTCGTAGTGCTCATGTCTATACGCATAACTCTTATAACATTATCATATACAAGTTTATTATCATTATCTTCGCCTTATATTCACGCCTCTGTGGGCTTGCCATTTTCATATACGTTTATTATTACCGTATACGTTCACATAATCGTTACCTCATACAATTACATATGCCTCCATGAGCTCATAATCACCATATGCCTCTGTGGGCTCATCATCATCATATGCCTATGTGGGCTCATCATTATCATATCATAGCATATCTTACCCGGCCGTACTAGGCGCGGTCATAACATACCCGGCCTTCATTAGGCGCGGTCACAAGAATTAAATTACACATTTATAATACATTGCATGCTCATTCATAAAACATGTTTCAAACCCTTTTTAGTGACATACGATTATTACCCTCTTTTTCTACATGTAATTAAGAATGTCTCTTTAACATGAACCTTATAATACTCACGAAATAACATCAACATTAATATCATAACAACAAGAGCAATTCTTCCTTCGAGGGAAACAATACACGTAATCCTAACTTCTAGGAATAGAGTATTCTTTTGGGGCTCGTTCATAGCATTGTATTCAGTAGGAGTCGTGCAAAAGAAAGAACGGTATGGTCTTACATACCTGGCGTTTACTGCGTCGGTTCTCAAGCTACGCAATTTACCACAATTCCTTAGTCTATATTTAAGGAACAATCCAATCATTATTCACCAAACGTTATAACTATCATCAATCATATTACTCCTAGTCATGCATGGTGCCTACCCACACCCCCTTTTTCCTCCTCTAAAACTCAACAACCGTGGTTATTACACATGCAATTCATTTACGATCCATAATACCCATGACCCATTCCGTGTAGCCATACTTATCTTGATTTCATGGTTTCTAGTCACCCTCCCATGAGTCCTTACAGGCATGCAACCTCCTTATCATGAAAGTCCAAGGGAAAATTTCATGAAAGGGAGTGGTAACTTACCTTGCATGCGAATTATCTAACCCTCTTCTTCGATTTCTTGAATTCTAGGCCTTGCCCTCAATGTGGGTTCGTAGGAGGAGGAAGCTCAGCTAGGGTTTCTCTTTAGTTCTTCGATTTCTTGATTTTCCTTCTTCAATTTGGAGTTTGGAAGAGAAGAAATTGGTTGTGTTGGTGTGGGGTCTTTGAGAGGGGTCGTTTGGGACCTTCTACTATGTTTAAGCTTTAGATAATGAAGAAGAAACAGGTTTGGGTTCCTTTTATAGGCCTGGTAATAAGTGGCACACGTGCCTGTCATTTTCAGGTTTGCGATCGCATACCCGCCGCAAATAGGACATGTGGTTCTCATTCTGGTCGCAAATCTCAACCCAGAATTCTGCTGCATTATGCGACGCAGAAGGGCTAGATTTGCGATTCGCATTTTCAACAATGCGACTGCATTCTGGTCGCATTTCAGACGCGGATTTAGCCTAGAACTCTGTTCCATTCTGCGATGGAATATGTCACATTTGCGGTCCGCATTTGCATTATGCGGTCCGCATACTGGCCGCATAATTGACACAATTTTAGCCCAGAACTCTGTCTCAGTTTGCGATCCTGGAGCTGGATATGCGGTCCGCCTTTGTGCTTTACGATTCGCATATCCAACTATGCGACACCTTTGTTCTTTTTCTTAACTTTTGAACTATTTCCGGGTTCTTAGTTCCTTATGTGTAAACTATTTCACGGCGTATGCTAACGTACGAATTTACGGGTTGTAACAATACGTTCTTTTATAGGACTTAACAAAACTCTCTAGACATTTTTACTATTTAAAGGGTGATGAATTAAAAGGAACATGAAAGATGGCCAGAGTATAGATCCATCAAATATTCTACAACCGTAAAAGAAACCAAGCAATGACAAAAGAAATATATAAATCATATGAGTGAAAAGATATTAACCAAGATGGGACTCAAAAATAAAGTCTATAGAAGATTAAATATTCATAAAGATAAATCTAAATTATACGAAAGGAAATATATTCAATACATTGTAGTTTGCTACTCATAATCGCTAGAATACTTTGTGTCTTGCTAATGAAGATGCTAGAAATAATTTAGTTTCAGTAGAAGTAGCATAATAGATTTTAGGTATTAGGATTTTGAGTTTAACTACTTATTGGCTTGTAACCGTTTTCATAATTCCAAGACCCAAAGAAAAATTTAATGCTTTATTATTTTTAAATTTACTACATAAATATATTTTTTCACATATAAATTTAATCGGTACGCTTCGGTAATTTTCGCTTTATTTTTATAAGATAAAAAACCTACCCTAATTATCGGTACGGTTGTAAATTTATGTAAGAACCTACGGGTTTTTTAAAAGAAACCTAAAAATCAGTTCGATGCGATACGATTCGATCGATTTAGTCGATTTTTAAATATTCTTCGATACACCTAGGTTTAACTATCATCCGGAATACGGTATTTAACTTCTCAATCAAAGTTTAAATAAGTTTTGAGTAAGGAGATATATAAGGATGGTAAACGTGTATTTATCAACCAGACATTGCGTCTACAATTAATCAACAGTATTTGATTAGAACAGGAGGATTGCCAATTAATGAATTAGCGATGTATTAGTAACATTAATAGAAGAGTAAAAGGCCACCCTCTTCATGATTTTCAATTTCTTTTTTTATTTGGTGACACTTTCATGGCTTCAACTAGTTATTACCAACCCATTTACAACTCCTTCAAAAGAATATTTCATATCTTTTCATCCTTTACCCCTGGTTAAATTTTCTGATATTTAACAAAATCAACTTCTAAATGTTCCTTACAATTAGTACTCACAAGAATACTGGCTAAACAATATTTTAAATATATAACATTTTTTTCCTAATAAATTTAGCTATCTAACTATGAGCAAAATATTTATGTCAACCTGGAAAGAGTTTCTAGGATAAGTTTCCCTATTATAAAGTCTTTCTTGGAAAAATCAATCCCAAGTAAAGACGTAACGTTTACTAAATTTGGACTTTTTACAAGTTGAAATTGACAATATTTTGTTTAATTTTTCGTTTTTGTAGTTGCTACAAAAAAGGTCCATTCAATGTACACATGATCCTCGCTAACTGATAATGAACATGATCGAACAAGTAATTGAAAGACCACCTCAATTTAGTCTCAATAAAGAAATAAAGATAAAAGCGAAATCCTCATTTAGGTAGGAGAAGGAGTCGATGTTTTCTTAGGAAAAGGAGGCGAAAAAAAAAAGAGTTGGGTTTTTATCATTGTCTTCCCAGAAGTAACCCGAAAGTGGATAGCTATGCCTAAGGTGTGATTAACATGGAGAAATCTGATATTAACAGAAACACAGTGATCAGTATTTGGTGACCTACTTATCAAATCAATCAAATTTGATAATTTTGATCTAAATCCTATATTTATATTTAGAAATTCATTAATTAAAATTCAATAACTTAAGCGGACTAGAATCTCGAACTCATATCTGGCTTGTGGCATTAAGTCCTTGCATAACCTTAAAGCAAGTAATAGAGCGACATGTATACTGGATTTGGTGAAGACTATGAAGGTTATTCGAAAACCTTTTTAAGCGCTTAAATTTCGATTTTTATGCCCCATTAATTTTCTTGGCCTTCTTAATACTTAATCAAGTTTCAGGCTTTGTGTGGGGTGTGGTGGCGGGG
>MCJB01042028.1:32987-47093 GCA_002018475.1 Nicotiana obtusifolia
GGGGGGGGGAGGGGGACGGTGGTCACCAATGACAAGAATGAGTTGATTCCTACAAGAACAGTGACCGGATGAAAGGTGTGTATGGACTATCGCAAGCTCAACAAAGTCACAAGGAAGGATCACTTTCCACTTCCTTTCTTAGATCAAATGCTCGATAGATTGGCCGACCGTGCTTTCTATTGCTTTTTTGATGGGTATTCGGGCTACAATCAAATTCTTATTGCTCCGGAAGATCAAGAGAAAACAATCTTTACATGTCCCTATGGTACTTTCACATTCAAGCGGATGCCATTTGGTTTATGCAATGTACCGACAACTTTTCAAAGGTGTATGATGGCTATTTTCACGGATATGGTAGAGGACTACCTTGAGGTTTTCATGGATGACTTCTCGATGGTTGGAGATTCTTTTGATGATTTTCCTGCCAATTTGGATAAAGTGTTGGCTAGATGTGAAGAAATAAATTTGGTGCTCAATTGGGAGAAATGTCATTTCATGGCCGAGGAAGGCATTGTCCTTGGCCACAAAATCTCAAAGAATGGAATTGAAATTCACAAGGCAAAGATTGAGGTGATTTTTAAACTTCCACCTCCAACTTCGGTGAAGGGTGTGCGGAGTTTCTTAGGCCACATAGGGTTTTACCAGCGTTTCATTAAAGATTTCTCTAAGTTGGTGAACCCGTTATGCAAGCTTCTTGAGAAGGATGCTAAGTTTAACTTCAACGATGATTGCATGAGAGCTTTTGAATTGTTAAATTTCAAGTTGACCACTACTCACATCATCACCGCTCCAAATTAGAGTGTGCCTTTTAAACTCATGTGTGATGCAAGTGACGTAGAGGTTGGTTATGTTTTGGGGAAACACATTAACAAGATTTTTCATCCGGTCTACTATGCTAGTAAGACCATGAATAGTGCCCAAGTCAACTATACCGTTACAGAGAAAGAGCTCCGTGCCATTGTGTTTGCAATTGAGAAGTTTCGCCCGTACTTGATGGGTGCAAAAGTCACCGTCCACACGGATCATGCGACGCTTCGTTACCTTATGAGCAAAAAGGACTCCAAAGTTCGGTTGATGAGATGGGTATTATTGTTGCAAGAATTTGATATTGACATCCAAGATAGAAAAGGGAGTGAAAACCAAGTGGCGGACCACTTGTCTCGTTTGGAGTAGGGGGAGGCCACATGATGGCCTTGAAATCAATGACTCCCTCCCCGATGAGCAACTCTTGGAAATTTAAATGAAAGAGATGCCATGGTTCGCGGATCTAGCAAATTTTCTTGCGTGTGGAATCATCCCAGATGAGTTCTCTTCAAACCAAAGGAATAAGCTCAACCGAGATTGTCAAGATTATTGTTGGGATGAACCATACCTCTTCCGGATTTTCACGGATTGGGTGATTAGAAGATGTGTACCGGAAGAAAAAGGTTAAATTCTTGAGGCTTGTCATTCTTCACCATAAGGCGGTCATCATGGTGGAGCAAGAACGGCTACCAAAGTGCTTAGTTGTGGTTTCTATTGGCCCACTCTTTACAAGGATGCAAGTGAGTTAGTGAAAAGATGTGATGAATGTCAACGGGCCGGGGGAATCTCAAAGAAAAAAGAAATGCCTCTCACTACCATTTTGAACATTGATATTTTTGATGTGTGGAGTATTAACTTCATGGGCCCTTTTGTGAGTTCTTGTGGAAACACCTACATCTTGGTCGCGGTGGATTATGTTTCCAAACGGGTTGAGACCATTGCTTTACCCAACAATGAGGCGAGAAGTGTGGTGGCTTTCTTGAAGAAGAATATTTCAACAAGGTTTGGTACTCCGTGTGCAATTATAAGCGATTGGGGGTCACATTTTTGCAACAAGACTTTTGACACTTCACTTGGAAAGTATGGTGTTACTCACAAAGTCACGACCCCTTATCATCCAGAAGCTAGCGGGCAAGTGAAAGTCTCTAATCGAGAAATAAAGAGTATCTTGTCCAAAACGGTGAATGCTAATCGGACAGATTGATCCAATAAGCTTGATTATGCATTATGGGCTTATCGGATGGCTTATAAAACACCTATCAGAATGTCATCATACTTGTTTGTGTTCGGGAAAGCTTGTCATCTTTCGGTGGAGCTAGAGCACAAGGCCATGTGAGCTCTAAAGAAGTTAAATCTTGATTGGGATGTAGCCGCTAACTTGAGGGTTACACACTTGAATGAATTGGATGAGTTCCGGTATCATCCTTATGCAAGTCCTTGTACAAAGAAAAGATGAAATATCTTCATGACAAATACATTTGGAATTAAGAGTTCAAGGTAAGCGATCTTGTATTGTTGTTTAACTCAAAGTTGAGGATGTTTCCCAGGTAGCTATAGTCTAAATGAAGTGGTCCCTTTGAAATTGTTGGTGTGACACCTTTTGGTGCATTAGACTTGAAGAACAAAAACAATGAAGTATTCCGAGTCAATGGTCACCGGGTGAAGCACTACTTGGGAAATGTTGGAGATAGCCACGTGGTAGCGATCATTCATTTCACTTAAGGGTATTTTGAGTCGTGCCGTGACGTTAAATCAGGCGCTTCTTGGGAGGCAACCCATGTTTCTTTTCCTTTTCTTTTGTAGTTAGGTGTTATTTTTTGTTCTAACCTGATTTGAAGTGTGCTACATGGGTTAGTGTGACTTACAGGAATTGCGGACGAAATTATGGCTAAGTGTTCTAAGGAATACGAACCACACATTTGTTGGTTCTATAGCAAAAGAGAATTGAGGCCGCACATTTATCTTGTGGACTGCACAATCGAGGTGAAGAAAATATCAACTTTCTGAAGTTTTAGCCTGTAGGTGCGGAGGTTGATCTGCGACCGCACATGAATATGTGCGGACCGCAGATGAAAAGCTAAGATGAGGCCCCGAGGTAATAGAGTGCGGATCACACATGAAAATGTGCGGCCACACTCGTCCTTCTTCCCCTTAGCAAACAATTGGTATAAATAGAGGAACATGGCCATTTTTACACTTTTCACTCTCTGAACAAAAAAAATTGTGCTTTGTTGAATTTTCTTGGAAATTTCATCTGTCCACACACACAGCTACTTTGACCATTTACTCATTACACTCACTTCATTTGGTACGCTTCAATTTCACGTTACTTTTTGTTTTAGTTTAATTTGTAGACTTTTAGTTCTTTATAGGCCATTTGTCACTAAGGTTCAATCGTGTGTCCATGTGGGGTAAATCTGAACTGGGTTAAATTGATACATGCTCTATAAGGACTGGGTTAGTATAACTCACTGTTTTTACAAGGTTGCCATGTCTAATTGTGCACGAAATTGAAAACTAGATAGAAAAGTTTGATTTGTACGTAAATTTTAAAATCTGCGGTCACACTTGAAATTGTGCGGTCCGCAGATGTTACTTTTAGGGCAACTTAGTGAAGAAGGGATCTGCGGCCGCAAGTTAAAATGTGCGGACCGCAGAATTCCCATCGTTGCCACAGAACAACACATTTACAGTCATCAAGAGTCCTTACTTTGAGATTCCATTATGCGGCCGCAAATTTAATTGTGCCGACCGCAGAAATTTTGTTGCGGCCGCACATTAGCTAATTCTTTGTCATCATATGTCCTATCTAGGGAAGTGTTAGAGGGCAACTCAGTCTCTGTTCTGGAGCAGTTGACCATACAGTTGAGGCCGCAAGGGAGATACCAGCTTAGGGACGAGCAGTCGTCATCTCATAGCACTTCCGAGGGAACGGAGAGTACTAGTCAGGCTTCTAAGCCATCGGCTACACTAGTTCCTGAGGCATAGGTTTCTGCACCAGTTCATGATATCCCCGATGATGGTAGGGGGGAGATGTTGCAGCTGCCGGCCTTGAAAGATCAAAGAAGAAAGAGGTTTGGGAGGACTGCTTTGTCAACCTGGCCGCCTTCACCAGCTTCTGTATGTGGTGGCCAGTGAGGTCGCTATCTCTTGAGCGACAATTTCTATTAAAGGATTTGAATAGGTACAACCCAGCCATTTTAAGACAGTTTAGAGCACGCAAGGGGTGGATGTAGTTCACCCAGAGGGTATTGGATGCCAAAGAATACCTCATCCCTGAATTCTAGGCCAATGTGGTTCATATAAAAAAGGGGACGAAGATGACCAAAGTACGTAACCTCAAAGTGAGGTTTGATCAACATACACTCAACACGTACTTGGGCTTTGAGAATGTTGAACCAAAGGAGTATCTAGAGAAGTACGCACTGGGGGACGAAGTCTGACCTTGATTAGCTGAGATTCTAGCACCACCAGGGCCACCACTACCATGGATTGTCGCCGGGGTTCCCATTCAGCAAAATACTCTGAGTTTTGAGGCAAAGGGGTGGCAGACATTTGTGTGCAGCAGGTTGACTCCGTGCCAGAATGAAATTCACCTTCCTATTCCTCGAGTAGTTCTTGTGGCATCTATTATGGCCAGGTACCCGATCAATGTGGGTACTGTGATGTCGGCCAACATCTCAGTGATCGCACGACAGGATGAATCGTCCTTCCCGTATCCCAACACTATTACCGAATATCTCACCGATGCAAAGGTAGAGCCGAGGGATTTTGAAACAAAGGTGAAGCCGAAGAAGCCTTTTACTTGGTACCCGCTGATGGATGCGAGCAACCCGAAGAAGAAAGTTCAGCCTCCTACTACCACAAGCTAGTGTGATGAGCCAGCAGTAGTAGCTCCTAAGGAAGTTGTGTTCCATCCACTTCGGCTGAGCCTTCCTCCAATTGCGCAGCTATGTCTTCGCCATCATGCACAGCTTCTACCACTGCCCCCAGAGTTGCTCAACAGCCCACACCTACTGCCCCATTATTTGCGCTGCGAGTCTTCAGACATTGGCGAGTCTCAACAACTGGATGCAGACAGCTACTACAAAGCTGTCTGACTTGTCCAGTACCGTTGCATCGCAGTCCACTTCTTAGGCACCTCATGCTCCTTCTACCATTGATGAGACACTAAAGAAGATTTAGGAGAACCAGAAGACAATCATGAGCAATTTGGTACAATACGAGTTGGTGATTGAAGAGCTGGACAATGAAGTAAAGAAGATGAGGAAGTCCCAGGCCAGCAAGAAGTCAGTGGATAAGCTCCGGAGAGAGGTGAATAGAATTGCTATAGCCGAGACTTTCCCTTTGACATGCTGCTTGACCCGCACCAGTCTGCCCCAGATCCTTCAGTCCCATCTGCACCGGTAGCACCAGCTGGCCAGTCTGAAGAGCCAAACCTTGCTGCTGACACTGTTGAGGCAATGCGTCAGATGTTCGTCAACCCAGCCACACCTAGATTAGAGGATGATGAGATCTAGTTGGCTGCTCCGGAGGGCAATGACATTGCTGGGGGCATAGAGATGTCCATGGAGCCATAGAGAGTTTTCTTCACCCTTCCCTCCTTTACTCTTATTTTGCTAAGCATTGGGGATAATGCTTATTATTATTTTGGGGGGGGGGGAGGGGGAGTTTATTTGACACAATTGGTAAACTTTGATACTTTTGGCCTTTAATAATTTGATGATACTTTTTCTTTTTCGTACTTGTATTTAACTATCTTCTCTCTCTCTCTCTCTCTTACTATGTATATACATTCTATCTTTAGTAGTTTTGCTCATTAGCTTCTTTTGTTTTTGCTTATTAGCTTCTTTATCTTTTCCATAGTAGTTCTTGTTTTGTTAAGTAGCTTTTTTTATGTTTTAGTAGATAATAAGCCTTTGTTTTTCTTAAAGCCACGTTTCTTTTCAAAGGTAGTTGTTGTATGAACCGTGTGACTCGTCCCAGCGATGGATGGCGTGACAACCTTCTTAAGGGAATAAGTCCGTTTTGTGTTTAGGTAAAAATAATAGTAGTAATGAATAAAAAGACCTAATTAAGTCATGCTCGAAGTGTCAACCATGCTTCAATTTGCACCAACACACTTAACTACGTGCTTACAGTTAGAGACAAAGTTTTTAAAAGAAATAGCTCTAGTTAGTGACTTTGTGACTCTTGAGTTGATTTTGATAATCATCGAGTGGTTTAATTGGATCATGCTGATCTTTAAACTTGAATATGGTCGTTGTAGGCTCTAGACTCTATCCTCTTTTACAATCTAGTTGCGTGAGGGTGAAATGAATTGTTGCTAGTCCAAGTATCCGTGCAAAGAGTCTAGAACTTGCCCCGAATGTGTTTCAAGGTAAAATCCTAAGTTTTGCTTGGTTTAAGAAGTGATTGTAGGCTCTCCTTGGCCGGTTTGAGCTTTTTATTGCCAACCAATATCGTTGTCCCTAGTTAATCCCTTTGAGCCTCTAGCCTTTTTCATTTGATAACCATGTTATAAGCCTTTACCCGTTTTATCGTAGCCCTCTCTTGGTACCCGGACTTTCCTTAACACTCTTGTGAAAAAAATCACTTAAAACATAAGTTTTGGGGAGAGAAGAGGAATTTGAAAAAGGTATCGAGGCACAAAAATAGAAAAGAAATGATCTCTATGAAAGACAAGGCAAGAAATGAAAAGAACAAAAAGAAAAATGCAAAACATGAATAAGTGGAAGGGTTGAATGGATTCAAAAAGAGGTGATGATCCCAAGCATTGAGAAATAAAAAAGGGAGAAAAAAAAAAGAATGAAATGAACAAGAAAGAGTGATGATAAGTCTCTCTAGTCCCCAATGAAAAGAAAGTGCCTCTAAGAATTGGCAATTGTGAGCCGAGAAATTAAAGTGTGAAGTGCCTAAGGAAAGGTGTAACCACTCACCCATGCTGTATCCAACCCTAATCCAAAAGCCTTCATTACATCTGTAAAGAAGTCCTACTAGATTTCAAGCCGAGTGATCTTACATTAGTGGCAATCTACATGAGGGGCAAGCCTATGGTACTTGAAGCCATACTTGTGACATTCTCTTATAAGAGATGAGTGAGCCTTTCATGAATCTTCGGATTGAGTGCTAACTTTTTAAGTGAGCTTGATAAATGGAAAGTAGAGGAGGAAGAGTTTGGAGTCCACCATGATCTACATGATAGAACAAGAGTTCTTGATGAATAAAGTCAATTCTTGAAGCTCAAATGTCATTAGAACTATATGTGCATGAATATTTGACTTGGCACCTTGTTCATAATGCATTAGTAGTGTGGATAATTGTTGGTCCCATCTGATGTGTGAATGCGTCATCTCTGACTCGCTGAAATGACCCTTAACTTTAGGAGGTGGGAACTAATTAATTTGCTTGAGGACAAGCAAAGACTTAAGTTTGGGGGAATTGATAAGTGGGGATTTTGACTACTTATTAACACTTTTTTGCTTTTGTTTTAGCCTGAAAGTATTGATTTAGGGTTCCCAAAACTAATAAAATTGTACAAATTGTAGGAATGTTGGAAGTTTGGTGTACCATGATGAAATCCGACTCAAAAAGGAGTATTCTGAAGCACAAGGCATTAAAGGGCGCAGAGGCAAAGAAGTACGGTCTGCAGAAGGATTTCTACGGCCGCAGAAGAAATTGTGGACCGCAGAATTCCATCTGCAGCCGCAAACCAAGCAACAGAACCTAACAGGATTTTGATCAATATGATGAACGCACATGAATTGTGTGGCCGCAGAACAGGGCTTTCCCTGACAAAAAATTCAAAGTTAAGAGACTTATGCAAAAAGACCATGTCCTGACGTGTTGTTGAAGTGCGGACCGCCACAAGAATTATGCGGCCACAAAAGTTGCTTCGCAGCCGCAATCCAGAAATGTGCGGCTGCAAAACCCACACTTCTTCAAGCTGAAGAAATCTGCAGACCGCACAAGGAATTGTGCGGCCACAGAACCTTTCGAGGGGCATTTTTGTTAGCGATTTTTGGCCCGCTATAAATAGACGAGTTTCACAATTTTAGGTCAAGTTTTTAAATAAAAAGCTGTTGTAGTCGTTACCCTGTGCCATTTTAGGAAGTTTTTGATTATTTTAGTGTTTAAACGTTATCAATTTCATCGTTGATTATGGGTTTTATTTGCATTTCTTCTTTATTTTCTTCAATACCCATTATGAGTAGCTAGATTTTTATTAGGGTTGTGTCCCGACCCTAGTGTGTAAACCTTATGGGTATTTAATTTAATGCTTGTTTATGATTGAGTGTTGATTATTTAGCCTAGTTCAAGCTTCATTTTTAGAATTAATGGTTGCAAATAATGATTCATGCCTTTTGACTTAGTCTCTATTTGAGAAAGAGGGACCTAGTCTAGGATAACTTGGCTAACAAGGAATTGGGTTAATTGAGAGTTCGATTAGCCTAATTAAAGGGTTCAAGCTAGAGATAGTAAGAACCCAACTTGAGCTCATATCAACTATTTTGTTTGATACCCATTTGGGCTTGAGAAAGCCAAATTGGGAAAAATCACTCTTTGACTGAGAGGAATTAAGTAACGTAAAGTTGAGAGCTATAATACACCCCAATCAACAAAATAAGTATGAACGTATTTAACCCATTAGGCGAATACCTAGGTCATGGTCACATCCCTAGGATTTTAAAACTATTTGAAAAAACACCAAAAACAATCGTTCATTTCTAGTTTATTTTACTTAGCTTACAATTGTTAGAGTAATAGTAGAAGTAGAAATCAAGGCTTTTTGTGGAAGTGCAAATTTAGTTAATCCACTCGCTTTCTTCAAGTATATACTCCTAACACCCCTTATAACTCCCTGTGGATTCGACCTTGACTCGTAGTTGGGTAATTTATATTGCATACAACCGTATAATATCTCTTATCGTGGTGTGTTATGGACTTCATCAGGCCTCCACTTCCAAGAACTCCATCTCTTCAAAGAACAAGGAAAGCACTGATGACGTTGCTCCTGCTATGGTGAGCACCATTAACCCAGAAGGCTTAATACAACCAAGGACTTTGAAGAGAAATTTCCTTTTGCTAACTCCCGCACATAGGCTGTTGGTGTATACCCTTCTTCCCCCCGTCCTTCTAGCATTCCTACTGTGAAGGAAGATTGTGGTTGCCATGATTTGAACATCATCGCTCCCGATCTGGCGGAGGGGATAACCTTCCCTAAGAAGGGTTTTGCGTACGTTTACATGTACCCCTTCACTTTGGGCCCGTTCTCATTGTTCGGGGGACTTGACCCCATAATCTTTGAGTTTTGCTTCTGCTATCAAATCTGCTTGGCGCAGGTAGCCCTTCTGTATGGCGGACTGTAGCCTGTCTTCGGCGGTTATTCCAGGAGAGGGGGGAAGAGCTCTCCCTGGCTTGAATGATGAACCTTTATTCCCCCAAGAATTTTTGTGGGGGCATTATAAACTTTACCAAACCTGGTCATTATGCTTTTCTCACCAGCATGAATGATGATAAAGATCGTGGATGGATGAAGTGGTTTATTGTAGTTACGACCAGGGATATCATCCCGGCCACAACTCCATCATTTCCTGAGTCATGCACTCGTACACGTAAGTTCAACGTCTACCTCTTCTCTGATTAAAGATTGTTTCATGTTGTTACTGATTCTTCTCTTTTTATGATTTCAGCAACTCGATGAATACCACCAAGGGTTGAAGGCTTGGACCACTGGGTCTAGAAGATTTTGGCTGTTACTATGCTTGAGACCCACCGGTGGAAAGAACTGGCCCTCAAATACGGGTGGAAGGCCAAAAATCATGGTAAACTAATTCTCCAATTAATCTTGTTTTACCTCGTGTATAAGAAAACTGGCTAACTCATCTTTTTGTTGAATTCAAGTCTTCCGCAGGTCTTTGTTACGGTCCTTGAGGATGACGTTTCGGCTAATCCTATAGATGCGGCGAGGTTGCTACAGGAGGCCTTCACCCGAACAGGTGTTATCGAGTCTGCTTCCGGTGCAAGTGCTTCTTCTAGGAGTCCCTGACCGGAGAACAAGCAACCAAAAAGGCGACGTTCCTCTGCGGTCGAAGATAAAAATAAAAGGGTGAAGAACGTCGGGCCCGAGCAAGCCACCCCCACTATGGTGATTGACGATGATGGGGGAGCCAGTGATGAAGGGGCTTCCTTACAGAGGAGACGACGACCTTCATTAGCTCAATAGAATGCTTAGTCTGAACAGCTAATAACACCAATCGAAGACGATGTCCAAGCGCTCTAGGGAGAGTGTGATATAGTGGAAGATGTCAATTCTAACTTCCAGGCCCCAGTCGCTGCTCCCGTACTGTGAGGCTGAGTACTGGGCCTCTTCCGTCTTCGGTTGATGAAAAACCAATAACTAGCACTATTTTTGCCGCAGCTGCTTCTCAACCCCCAATGCCATCAGTTTCATCTCCTTTCTTCTTCGCCGACCATGCCTTCGTCACCAGCAACTGCTACATTATGCCTATCGGTCGCAGACACCCGACAGGAGGATATCTCCCCTCCCCAGTCCCCAGTCCCCAGTTCATGGGAATTTGGGGCATAATTATTTGCCCCCCTCCGCAGATCCTTAGAGGAGGAGGAGCGTCTCTCTCTCAGCCTCTACCGAAGGGGACTCACGGTTCAGCCTGATGCATCTGACTCTTTTGGGTCCGGTTCCACCTTCTCAGGAACTGAGGGGGAACTTGAAGGGGATGAGATGAAGGCCAAGGTCCCGAGCCGGCGATAAATCCGCCTACTTCTCCTGGGGATGCAGATGCTTCTCATCCTCCAAGTTCTAGGGACGCAATAGCTTAGTTTTTTTTGATTGTTTTCCCTTTTCTTTTCTTTCTCATTCTTGTGCTGCTTGGCACGTTTTCTATATGTAAAAGTGCTTTTTCGTTTAAGCATTGCGCAAATTTTACTTTTTTGTGTCGAGTTATGCAAGGCTTCGAGCGCATTTTCCCCCCATGGCATTTGGATTTTGGGCATAATTTATTCCGGAACCAACCCATTACTGTGAGGGATTCATAAGAGAGCACCCTCTTATGTTTACAATGCTCTTGAAGAGGACGTCTTCTATTCATTCCGGCACTAGCATTTGAAGTACTTGATTAACTTTCAAATGATAAAATTAATTCATTGTTTGGACAAGAGACAAGATAAAAAATAAAAGGACTTTACTTTATTCCTTCCATTTTCAAAAGTATATAAGCATTTGTTGTGCTAAAAAGAAATTGCCATTACTTGTGGCTAATTTGTATAACTTGTTTCTATGGGGGCGGCCTTGATGATACATCTCTATTTCCGGATTTCGTAGCCTTGGTTTCTGTGGTAGTCATGTTGCTGTATTCTCATATCATTTCCCCATCCCAAGTGTTTTAATGCGAAGAATGCGAATTTGAACACTGGAAGTCTTGTTTTCTTTGATGACTCCGCTAATGAACGGTTGGATAATCTTTGGTTCGATAGTAAGCTTCACTTTTCATTAGGAGCTTTTGATATAGAGCCAAAGACTATTGATCACGTCCAAAGAACACCTCAAATGAGATATGAAACGTTTATATGCAATAATAGAAACCTAACAAAGAGTTGGGGGTAAAGTTCACAAGAGCTAAGATGGGAGTTAGGGGTATATATTTCGATTTGAGCAATTGGATTATCTAGATTGCACTTCCACTAGAATTTGTTTTATATTTCTAATTTTACTCTAATGATTGCAAAAATAAAGAGAGAGGACTAGAGATAATTATTTTTACGATTTTTCCAAATGGATAAAAAGCCTAGGGCTGTGACCATGACCTAGGTGTTTGCCTAATGGGATAAAAAATTTTAATACTTGTTTTGTTGATTGGGGTGTATTATAGCTATCAAATCTAAATTACCCACTCATTATCTCTTGGTCAGACCAAGGTTTTGCCCACTTTGGCTTTCTCAAGACCAAATGGATATCACCGAAACAAATTGATAAAAGCTCAAGTCGGGTTATTACTATCTCTAGGTTGAACCCTTTAATCGGGTTAATCAATCTCTTGATTGAATCAAATAGGCATGAATCAATATTTGCAACCATTAATTCTAAAATTGAAGCATGAACTAGGCTAAATAATCAACAATCAATTATAAATAAGCACTAAATTAGATACCCATAAGGTTTACACACTAGGGTTGGGTCACAACCCTAGTAAAATCATAATGGGGTTTGAAGAAAATAAAGGAGAAAAACTAATTAAACTCATAATGAAAGCTTAAAATAATTAAATATATTGTAAATACACCAAAGCAAAGTAAAACTTCCTAAAATAGTAAAGAAAAATGGCTACAGCAACTTTAGAGGTTCAAATTTGACCTAATTTTATGAAACTCGTCTATTTATACAAGGCTGAAAATCTCGGATAAAAATTCCCATCGGGAGGTTCTGCGGCCGCATAATTTCATGTACGATCCGCAGATTTCTTCATCTGGCAGGAGCTGGAGTTTTGCGGCTGCACATTTCTGAAGTGCGGGTGCACATTTCTGAACTACGGCCGCGAGGCATTCTGCTGCGGCTGCACATTTCTGGACTGGCGACCGCAAGGCAACTCTTCTGCGATCCACAGATTCAGGCCTGCGGTCCATAGATTCAGGCCTGCGGCCGCAAGGCACTCTCCTGCAGCCGCATAGTTCTTGTGCAGTGCGGAATTCACAGAGGCTCCTAGACTTGGTCTTTTTGCATACTCTCTGATTTTCGACTCGTAGCCCAGCTTCGCGGCCGCACAATTCTTATGCGGTCCGCACTTTGTTCAAATGTCTTCTAGATTTTTCCTCTTTGTTTGCGGCCGCAGATGAAATTCTGCGGTCTGCAATTTCTTCTGCGGCCGTAGAATACCTTCTGCGGTCCGCACATTTGCGCTTCTGCTGGCCTTTATTTCCTTGTGCTTCGGACTACTCCTTTTTGAGTCGGATTTCATCTTGGGAGTCCAACTTCCAGCATTCCTGCAATTTTGCATAATTTCATTAGTTTCGGGAACACAATTCAAAGCTTTTAGACTAAAACTAAAGTTAAAAGGCGTTAATAAGCAGTCAAAATGCTCACTTATCAACTCTCCAAACTTAAGTCTTTGCTTGTACTCAAGAAAATAAATTAGTTCCCACCTCCAAAAGTTAAGGATCATTTCAGCGAGTCAAAGGTAGCCATCCATACATCAGTTGGGACCAACAATTCCTCACACTACTCATGTATTACAATAAGGCGACAAGTTAAACATTAATGCACATATAGTTCTAATGTGACATTTGAGCTTCAAGAATTGATTTTACTCATCAAGGACTCTTGCTCTATCATGTAGGTCATGGTGGACTCCAAACTCTTCCTCCTCTACTTTCCATTTATCAAGCTCACTTAAAAAGTTAGCACTCAATCCGAAGATTCATGAAAGGCTCACTCATCTCTCATAAGAGAATGTCACAAGTATGGCTTCAAGTACCATAGGCTTGCCCCTCATGTAGATTGCCACTAATGTAAGATCACTCGGCTTGAAATCTAGTAGGACTTCTTTACAGATGTAATGAAGGCTTTTGGATTAGGGTTGGATACAGCATGGGTGAGTGGTTACACCTTTCCTTAAGAACTCAATCTTTTTAATTTCTCCGCTCACACTTTGCCAATTCTTTGAGCCAATTTCTTTTCCTTGGGGAACTAGAGATACTTAACATCACTCTTTCTTGATCATTACATTCATTTTCTACCTCTTTGATTTCTCCATGTTTGGGATCATTACCTCTCTTTGAATCCCTTTAACTCTTTCACTTATTCACTTTTTTGCATTTTCTTTTTGTTCTATTCTTTTCTTGCCTTTCCTTCTAGTCATTTTTTTTGTGCCTTGATACCTTTTTCAAATTCCTCGTCTCTCCCCTAAACTTACGTTTTTAGCCATTTATTTCACAAGAGTGTTACGGAAAGCTCGGTTGCCAAGAGAGGGTCACGACAAAACGGGTAAAGGCTTGTAAAATGGCTGTCAAATGAGAAAGCCTCGAGGCTCAAAGGGGTTGACTAGGGATAACAACATTGATAGGCAATAGAAAACTCAAACAGGCCAAGGAGAGCCTATAATCACCTCTCAAGCCAAGCAAAACATAAGATTTTTCCTTAAAATACATTCGGGGCAAGTTCTAGACCTGTCGCACGGGGTACTTGGACTAGCAACAAAGCATCTCACCCCTCATGCAACCAGATTGTTAAAGAGGATAGAGTCGAGGGCGCACAACAACCACATTCAAGATTGAAAAACCACTATGGTT